>VWYK01104411.1:0-15534 GCA_013399775.1 Semnornis frantzii
TCACTTGGGTCACCTTGCTTAACCTTATTTTTTCATTTATGCATTCATTCATTTACTGTTGGCACAAATGTGGTCACCTTCTGGTCTTACAGTGCTTTATGTTGGGCTGATCTGGCAGACTCAAGAGGATACTTTCTGTTGATTGTTTTGTGGAAGCCGTTCACACTCCCACTTTGCCTATAGAGCCCTTTCTCTAAAACAAAGGCTACGGTCTGGTCCCTGTTGTGTTGAGAGGAGCTCAGCTTACCTTAGGGCAGCTATGGCCACTGGCTGTGTTCTCTTCTTCCATTGTAGGGGTTCCTTGCTGGTTCAGGTCTTTTTGTTGTTATGTTTTGTTGTTTTTTTGTAGTTGTCTCTTTGATGTTTTTACTCGAGTGTTCAGTAGTAATGAGGGTACTTAATTAACATATCTGCAAACAGACCTGCTTTGACTCTTGAATGTGATACAGGCCTGGAAATAGAAGGATGAAAGTCACTTTCTGGTTTGTGAAGTAAAACATTGATGTCATGCAATTAAAAATTAACCTGGCACATTGGTGCTTTGTTCAGAACATCCTCTTACATAGGTGCCTCATTTATGGGCATGGTCACCAGTACATGTGGAATGATTTAATTTACAGTCTGCAGCTGCTGATTGCTCCCTTCCAGTGAGTTGACCACTGTTGCATTCAGTGATGGATGCATGATCCCACATAGTGTATTAGTCAATAGGCTGATTGGGTAGCAAAGGTTTCTCCTCTCCAGAGTGTGTTGATGTTCTTTGAGAAGCCTTTGTGTGATGCAGTGTGGTGATTCTCCTCTTTGGCTTTCTCTCGAGGTTTGGACACATAAGTGTGGCTGACATTTTGCTAGAGAATGGTGCTGATCTCAATGCACAGAACAAGTTAGGAGCCAGTGTCCTCACAATGGCCTCCAGAGGTGGCCACGTCAGCATGGTGAAGTTATTGCTGGAGTCTGGAGCTTTTGTAGACAACTATGACCATTTTACTACAAGTGTACTCAGCAACAGCAGAGATGAGCTTCCTGATATCACTCCACTAATGGCAGCTGCTCAGCATGGACACGAGGCAGTGGTGCATCTGTTACTAGACTGGGGAGCTGATTGTAATTACACTGTGAAGACTATGGGCTGGAGTCCTTTAATGCTGGCAGCTGTTAGCGGGAAGGTGAGCTTGGCACAGCAGCTGATGGAGAAAGGTGCTAATCCTGACCACCTGAACGTGCTGCATAAAACACCTTTTGAAATCTCTGTTGGCTTCAAACACAAAGACATGAAGGACTACCTGGAATCTCTCACAACAATCAGACCCCAGGCAGGTATGGAGCATTAGGTTTTGTGTTTCTCTTTCTTGAAGTTTTGGTTGTTTATTTAGAAATTGAAATGGTTATTTTGTATGTGTGTGTTGCTCTTTAGGATTGTTAACAAGTCTTTTTTGAGAACCTTTGAGTAGGTACACCTGCCTTGGGTGGGGCAGGGATGCCAGCTTCTGCTAATTGCTTCGGGCTAGCTTGATGAGCTTGCTGTTGTGCCAGAAAAATCGTGTGAAACACTTTAAAATGTTTTCATGTTTTGCTTTTAAAACACACTGTCCAGGTGCTCCTTTAGGAAGAGAATTACAAAGGTCTGCTTAAAACAGCACCAAGGGAGGGACATAAAAAACCAGAACAGATTGTAAAAAACAGTGTACTGCAGACTCAAAAAAGACCTTAGAATGTGTGAAATCTAGAAAACCTGCCTTGGAAGGAGCAACTGAAGTTCAGTCTGCCTCACTTCATGAGGAGCTGATTGAGAGTTGTGCTGAATAAAGTTTCCACATTAAGGACAGAACTCCAGTACCCGAGGGCCTTTTCTATATGGCTGTGAGTTTAAAGTTGGAAGAAATTGAATGGGAACTAGAGACACTATGTTTTGCAGTCACCTCTAGACCTGGAGTGACTCAGCAGAGATTTGCAGTGTCTGACAGTTGCACTCAAGGCTAAATGCCTTTCTAAAACTCACCATCAGACTGTCTTCACTGGCTGTTGCATACAAGCCTTGTGGCCTGTGGAAAATCAGATGAGCTTAACCTGATTGTTTTTCTGCCGCTCTCTGAGTATGTGAAACCTTCTCCAAAGGCTTTGATAGTGGACTGTGTATTCTAAGGAAGCCAAGTGTTACTGTGGATGAATAACAAGTCAGTGTGTCCCCTTCTTTTCTGTTCCTGAGTGGGGAATGCCTAATTAACTTCAGGATTTTATAAAATTCATATGGAACCTCTGCCTTGTTTTTTTTTTATCTTACATAGTGTCAGCAGTTCCAGAGTACTTTGAAGGCGCATCAGAGGAGCACTCTTTCACTCAGAATATTAAAATATGTAATAATTGCAGTTCTTACTATGGGGATGGTGATCTGGGAGCTGAAGGATGTCTATTAATGCACAAACAGCAAGCTGTGTAGTTAAATCATCACTCTGGTTTTTGTGACCTTTGCAAATTAACCTGTCAGTACTCAAGGGGAAGTAAAAATGGGAGAGCCTGTAAAACTTGTAGTCACCTTTCAAAATTATCTGGTATTACTTAAGTGTTTGCTGTTGTAAAGAGGACTGCATTAAATCACAAAACCATGCTGTGGTTTATTAATTGATATTTTAACCTTCCAGGCAGGAAACATAAGAGAGTTTCCATGCACAAGAATGGAAGTTAAAAGGCAGAAGTCTATACCAGTGCTGTTAATGTAGTTTGTAGCTTTAGGTCTGCACAGAGAACCATCCAAGAGCTTCATCCTCCCTGAAGGAAATGAAAAGGTTACTAGTGTCTTCTCTGCTCTTCTTCAGTGTATGTCTAAACACATGTTTTACAGTCCTTTTCTGCAGTCACTTTTAAAATGGCTGCTCATAGAAATATTTATTTCTTCCAGATTCTGAAAAGAGGCAACCTGATGTCTTTCATGCTTTGAAGCTGGGTAAGTACTGACAGGATTCTTCCTTGGTAGGATGTGGATTTGTCTCAGGAAAGAATTTCAAACTCAGTGGACCCCTCAAAGTGGAACTTACAAGTCAGTGTGACGTAGGGTGTTGTTCTGCCTGCTCCAGGGGAGGCTTGGTCAGCACCTCTCAGAGTGCTTTTGTACCCACTCTCCTCAATTCCAAAAGTGTTGCTTTCTGTGATTTCAGCCTGTGGAAATGGAATAGAGAACTTGGTCCTCCTGAAAGGCAAATTGTGGTGTTCATCACCATCACTTTACCTTGTGTGACATCACCTTGCAACAACAGAAATATTCCATACTTGTTTTTTCACACGTGGGATGCACTGCACTTTACACAACCTTTAGATCTTAGTGGTTACCTTTCAGAAAATGATCTTGTACTGGATGGTACTGTAAGTGTATAGGTAGGGAAAACAGTTCTTGTGTTTATGTCACAGTTCTATTATTGAACTATTAATTAAAAACCCTAAGATGAGTACAGCTATTTGGCTTTAGCTTTGCAGTTGCTCTAGCATTTTGTTTTTTGCTGTTTTAATTCCACTAAATGTAGATCAGTGTCAGCAAATCAAAATAGATATTAATTCAGTAGCTAAGCAGTTCTTTGTTGCTCACATGGATTGTGTTTTATCACTGTGTTTCAGGAAACTTTCAGCTGGTTAAAGCTATTGTTGATGAAGACCTAAGTCAGGTCAATATTACTAATGTTGATGGTGCCTCTCCATTAATGATTGCAGCTGTAACTGGACAGCTGCCCCTTGTTCAGCTCCTGGTTGAGAAAAATGCTGACATTGACAAACAGGATAATGTTCATGGCTGGACAGCACTAATGCAGGCCACGTACCATGGGTAAGATGCATGCTGTCTTTGGGCCTAGCAGTGAAGGAGTTTCATTTTTCTTATATTCAAGAGAAAGAAGTCTTTCCAATACTGACTCTGGAAGCACAGAGGCTGGTGCAGGAAATTGAGGGTCTTGCAACCTCAGTTTTCTATGACTCCTGCACTGCTTTCAGCTTACCAGAGCAGACCTGAATACTGTTTGGATTTCAGAACAGGTGGCATAGCTGGGAACTTGATTCTTGCTCAGTAAGTGCTGAGAACACTCCAGTGCACCAGGCAGGCACTGGGAACTTTTATGCAGATTTCAACTTCCATCCTTTGATGACTTTTCTGTTTTGTTAGGGTAGTATCACCCTCTGCCAGGACTATAGGCCTACATAAATCTGAAACTTCAGTCACCCTTCAGTGTGCCATATTTTCTGGTCTTAAAATCATTCTTACATTCCCCTCATATTCCTCTATTCACCTTTTAATTTAGGTAGGGTTTTCTGGAGTGCTCCCACTGGAGAACTGATTGTCATTTTCTCTAAAGCTACTGCATAAATACAGGAAGGCACTAAAGAGTCAGACACCAGAAACTGCTCTGGTTCTTCACCTGTGATCTCAGATACTTGGCACTGTCTGTATATGGGAGACTTAGGGTGCTGAACTTTTCTCCCTTGTTGGAGACAAGGCCCTCAGCAAGGTGAAGATTCATTGCCATCTGGTAAGGCACACTTTAGTGGTGCAAGTGCAGATCATGGAATCACAGAACAATAATCTAGTCCAACCCCCTGCCAGAGCAAGATCACCTAGAGTAGGTCACACAGGACCATGTGCAGTGCCCAGTTCTGGGCTCCCCAATTCAAGAGAGACAGGAGTCTGCTGGAGAGTCCAAGGGAGAGCTACAAGGATGATGGTGGGACTTAGGACATCTCCTATGGAGAGAGATTGGGAGACCTGGGGCTGTTTAGCCTTGAGAAGGCTGAGAGGGGATCTGATCAAGGTCTATAAATATCTGAGGGGTGGGTGTCGAGATGAAGGTGATAGTCTGGTTTTGGTGATGCCAAGTGATAGGATAAGGAACCATGACTGCAAGCTAGAACACAGGAGGTTCCACCTCAATGCAGAGAAACTTCTTTACAGTGAGGGTGACAGAGCACTGGAACAGGCTGCCCAGGGAGGTGGTGGAGTCTCCTTCTCTGGAGACTTTCAAAGCCCTGCTGGAGATGTTCCTGTGTGGCCTGCCCTAGGTGATCCTGCTTTGACAGGGGGTTTGGAATTGATGATCTCCAGAAGTCCCTTCCAACCCTTAGTATTCAGTGATTGTGTGAGTTTCTGTGATTGTGTGAGTTTTGACTTTCCTGGAGGACTGTGTTATGAAAATTCCCTTCCTGATGATGTGAATCAGTCCTGACATAAGCAGTTGTTAATACAATTGCAGTGTTTGAGGTAGTGGAAGCTTTGGTGTTGTTCATGCTTAAGTGAAGTCAGCTAAGACAGTAGCTGATTGGAAGGACATCCCAGTGCTGGAGATAAGGACTTGGCTTCTTAGAAGCTTAGAGGCTTCCATGAAGGATGAAAGTTATCCCTAGTCAACCAGGATAACATCAAGATCATAATCCCTCCAAAATATTTTGTCAAGCCTCCCAGTCTTGTCTGGCAGCTTCAGTATTGGAGCTCAGTCACCATTGCTACCAAAAAACATTTTTACTCTGTTGCTTATGCACAGCTTTTTATACTAGGTGAGTCTCTGCTCAAGAAGGTTTTGTATTAAACATATTTCCTCTAGCTTTGTTTTTTGTTCACTTACTCATAGGCTGAACTACAACATTACTTTTAGCTGACATGGCAAGTCTGGCTTATTTATTCAGGTGCATGAGTGGGAAGGGGGGAGAGGGGCTGAAGGGAATGGGACAGTGCTTTCTTTTTATGGGCTTCTGTTGGGAGGGGTTTGTGTTGGTTATTATCATGCTGATTGCTTCTGCATTTTAAACACCTCAAGGATGTGATAATGTTCCTTCTCAATTATATAATTTATATCTCTAATTAAGTGAAGTACTGTTTGGAGTTCATAAATTGTCATCAATTTGGCTTTTCTGTGTGCAGTTTCTTACCTGCTCTGCATATGAAGTTGTGTTAAAGTATTACTACTCTACTGCCTTTGTCTTTCCATCTGCTTTTTTTGCCCTGGGCCTTTCATTGGGAAAGTATTTGACAACAGATTCTAGAGTTAGTTCCATAGAGTCAGCCTCAGCAACTGCCTGTTCAAGTTACCTTTTTTCAGGCTGACATTCTGTGTGCTGATTAGTGTTAATTAGTGACTAACAAAGGAAGCTTCTGAATGCCTTGTGAACACATCCTAGGTTTGGTTAACTACAGTAAAAGGAAAACAGATCTCTAATCGAGGACCAATGGCATAAAAGGATGAAAATGGAATATTAGAGTTTTATTTGTAACATGAGCAATGCCCTTTTTCTTCTTCCCACAAAGAAATAAAGATGTTGTGAAGTATCTGTTAAATCAAGGAGCCGACGTCAATCTTCGTGCGAAAAATGGATATACAGCTTTTGACCTGATAATGCTGCTGAATGATCCAGGTATGGTATTTCAGAGAGCACTGAGGAAATGTACAGTGCAAACAGATAAACGTCCTCTCCCAGCTAGAAAATACATTAAAGTTGGTAGGAAGTATCCTCTGTGGTCTGGACTGGACTGAGAGAAGACAGTGGCTGAAAGTGGTGCGTTTCGAGTTGCTTCGTTAGATGAGTGTCTGCATGTGTGGGGTAACAGATTTTATCTGTTCCTCCTGCCTGCATCAACATTTGTTCTGTCACCAGAGCTAGTTCAGTGGCATTCGACTGTGGTGGCCCTGCTGCTCTGTAGTGTAAGCAGCACAGAGCTGTGAGCTGGAACTGCCAATTTCCCCTCAGTAAAGAGCAGTGAAGGGACAGGCCCAGGAGTGCAGTCAGAGACAACTCGTGTGCTCCTGCCTGAGCCTCCCACAACACCTGGCAAGGGTGAGAGTAAAGCAAGCTTCAGATTGCTTCCATAGGACTGCTTGAGAGCAAAGCCACAGGTTTTGGGGGACACGTCAAGGAAACACATGTAGCTTTTGTAGTAGTTTGTTTAGCCTGTGTAATTTGTTACTGTTAACCTTTCATGGTGCCTGACTTGCTTTAGCTGAACCCAAAAAGCACTATTCTAGGTGGAATTAATGTTTGTTCTTTCTGTGTTTACTCTTTATGGTCGCTAGCAAATACCCTTCCTTGTTCAAAAGTAGATCACTAATAATATGAAGTCTTAAAAATAAATAGTGAATGATTTTATAGCTAACTTCTTGTATGGCAGTTTGTCTTATTACCTCTCTGTGTATGTGTGTCAGTTTTATCTACCCTTCTGAAAGTTTCCTGACTTCTTTATAAACCAGAGATTTACAGAAGTACTTTTTTTGCTCTCCTGTCCTGATCACAGGCTTGTTCTTTTTTTCTTCCTTGCCTTTTTTTCCTTACTTTTTTTCTCCACCATTTTTCTTACCATGTCTTTTCAGTCCCTTCATTGTCCAGGCTGAACATCTCCTTTCTCTCTGGGATTTCATTTCAAGCTTCTTTTCTGCAACCTACACTTGAAGGAAGAATATTAATTTTTCTCTACTCTCTCCTGTGTCAGGTGAGAAAAGGGAGCATCACAATACAATTTTTAACCCCTACAAAGTGGAGGGAGCAGTTGACTTGGTCACATGCATGCTTATTTATATTGATAAATACCCTTAGAGAGGTGATGGTAAGCCTACAGCATGCTGTGTGGGGAGAAGGTGTGGGAAACTTAGGTTAAGAAAGAAGGTTTGGGGGATTAATCTGCTTTGTGTTGGAGAGTTAGATCAACTACTACTTATATTGGATTTATAGGTAAAGTTAGCAGTCATAGTTTTGGCAAACAGACCAGACTCAGCATTATCTTAACTCTTTGTCTTTCAGACACAGAACTTGTACGGTTGCTGGCATCAGCATGCATGCAAGTAGACAAAGACAAGAATAAACTGAACAACAGAGCATCTTTGCCTTGTTCCAGAAGTAGACAATCCTTAAATGTCCCAGTGCTGCCAGATGATAAAGGAGGTCTAAAGGTAACTGCATGAATTCTCAACAAATAACCAGTGCATGGTTTCCTGTAATATATGAAGCAGAGAAAGTGATTTCTAAGAACTGTTTTGGATCTAGTAGGTAACTTGGGTTTTTGGGGGGTTTGTCTGTTCTGAATTCCTTATTGACATCCTGGTGAAACATAGAATATGTTCAACTTTATCTTTGTCAGATGGTAGGGCAAAGGGAAGACTTCTGAGGAGGATTTTGCATCAAAGCATTTCAGTGCATGGAAATAGATCTCCTAAGTAGCAGAAGGTACCAAGTTTATAAGCTTGGAACTGTATTTCCATTATGGTCTTAGTTTGAAATTTGCCTTTAAAATCCAAATGTACTTCAGGTTTGGCAGACTGGTTTTATACTCATTGCTAACTTTTATTATTTTTATGAAAGTTTGGATTTTTTTTAATTAGAGTGGATGTGTTAGGAGGCTATGGTTAGCATCTCCCATCAGTCAGAAGCTGCCTATTTATGTCTTTGTTTCATGTAGCAATTGCAGCAGTAGCTCCTTTAGTTTGCTTTTATGGTATTCAGTTGACCTTGGAAGAAGCAAGGATGTAGGAAGGAAACTGGAGTTCTAGTTGAAAATACTTCTGGATCTGTGTGGCACAGCCCAGGAGACCGAGAGGCTACCTCTCGTGTGTACCTCCAGCACAGAGGGTAGACTTCATTTCAACCCCACATGGAAACAGACTATTGGCACTGAAAATTAAGATCATGGCAGAAATGTTAACATTTAATATGAAGAGTGTGCATTTCAGGCTTACATGTCGTTTGGTGTGCTGCATCCTCACCTTCAGATTAGTCCAGTGGAAAACCACAGAGCGAGAACCAGTTGTGTGCCCTTGAAACAGAGATACTACAGGTTACATTGTCCATTTGTGAAAGAGAGGAAAACAGTATCAGTTTGTTTTGTTGTTGTTGTTTGCTTAGGTGAATAGTTTAGGTTTTGATTCTGCTGTATGTCATAATTGATTGGAGTCCATGATCTCACTTTTGTAGCATTTGAATTAGGCTCATAAAAGCCTGAGAGATTTGGAGCTCTGCAGCCTGGAGAAAAGAAGACTTCAAGGAGACCCAACCAACCAGACAAACAAACACTTTTCAGTGTTTGCAGTTTGAAAGATTTTTGTCATTAACTAGTAGATTTCTTACTTTGCTGTCTTTTATTTGCAATATATGCATAATACAGGCCCTGCTGGCAATGTAGTGGATAACTATTGGGCTCATTCTTTACCCCTTTCAAACAGGAACTGTTAACTGCTTTGTTTCTTGGCCCTCGTGGAATTGGAAATAAAGTTACATCTTTTCCACATGGGAAAAAAAAAATATTTCCTTTCTTTTCTTCTTACCTGTGCTTCTTCCACGAGTTAATGTTGGTGTTAGATCAATGTGAATTATCACATTTAGTTTCTTTTTTTAGATAAAAGTTGCCTGCAGGCAGACATTTTTTGTTCTTTCCCTTTCCTGCCTAATGCTGTTACAAATGTCTAAAATACTTCTCAGATGGCAGCAGCATTTTCTGTTATTTGATACTATTGCCTTTTCTAACACTGCTACTGGATTTCAGCCTTTTGTCAGGCTATTTTTAACCACAAATACATTTTTGTTACTTGCCTGCTTCAGTTTAAAGGCCTTTATTGCAACTTCATGTATGATGTGGTAGGGTATATGGAGAGGCCACAACCTCCTGCAACAGCAGACCAGAAAGTCTGGAGCTCAGACAACCATGCTCTGAACAGCAGAGGGCAAGATGAACCTTTCCACTATCATTCCTTTATGGATAGGGAGCAGTAGGTTTTTTGTATGGTACCATAGTGGCTGTACTTTGTTTCAGATTAGTTTGCAGTATGACCTTATGCTAACAAACCAGAAGCACTGTGGCAGAGGAACGTAGATGCCATCTTGGTTAGAGAGGCAAGCCAGCTTCAGTGAACAACACCAAACCACACTCTGGGCAGTCTCTTTTGTAAGGTCATTGGACTGTATTAAAACTGGATGGATTTTTTCTTTCCTTTTCATTTCCTTTTGTAAGGTGAAAAACTAGTGAACTGTGTGGGTTTTATTGCTTTCTTGGAACTCTTTGTCTCTTGCCTTTTTCTATCAGGTCTTTGTTGCTGAGAGTAATGTAAATCTTTATTAGTTGTGGCTCCAAAGTGATACAAAGGTCTGAGAAGTCTATCCATTACTAATGCTCTCTGCAGATTTAGAATCTTTTTAATGAGCATGTGTCAGAAGGATTGATTTACAGGCAATAAGTTGGCAGTTTATATTACTTCTACTGTGTGACAGCAGGGAAGACATATACCAGTAAGCAGTTGAAAAATGTCAGATGCCAAGGAGAGAGGGCAATATGTACTGTGAGAAAGAATGGCTAGGAATAAAAAGTAAACTAGGTAAACATATTACCTGGGTAGATATCACATAAAGCTGCCTTGATGAAGTATCATTATTTTTACATAGCTTTTTTTTAAAGTGTTCCTGAAAGGGAAGAAGCAATTTTGTTAAGAAATAATCAGAAGATATTCATAGTCTGACTGAGTTACCTACAAGCCACATAATCTTTGATACAGATTGCATAAATCTTCTTAATATAGCCTATAGGTCTAGAGAAATGTCTTGCTAAATGCTTGAAATGTTTTGTGCTGTCTGCCTTTGAAAATGTGTGAGGCTGTAACTACTTGGATAAGTTTTGTTTTGAGCAAAGATTTGTGTGACAGTTTCCATGTGCTTGATACCTGTATGGATGGCAGTTGTAGGGGTAGTAGTCCTGAGGTCTGTGGTTCCTTGCTTTGCTCTTGTTTAGTTGATAGTCTTTGCAGTCTGGTAGAGCTGAAGTTACCTGTGTAGCAGCCTTGCCTGGATTGTTGATCTTTAGTTTTACAGGAATGCTCTCACAGCTATGAGGACAGCCTACAAGAGTTGGGGCTCTGCAGCCTGGAGAGGAGAAGGCTTCCAGGAGACCTTAGAGTAGACTTCCAGTACCTGAAGGGGGCTCCAGGAAGGCTGAGGAGGGACTATTGACAAGGTCTGGGAATGACAGGACAAGGGGCAATGGGTTTGAAGTGTGAGAGGGGAGATTGAAAGTGGATGTTAGGAGGAAGTTGTTTGCAGTGAGGGTGGTGAGACACTGNCACCACTGATTCTGAAGGTCTTAAGGAGCAGCTTTCATGCAAGTTGGCTGAGCTTCTATGCAGTCTGCAGGAAGCAGCAAGTACACATGCCAGCTCACTGCTAACAGAGTGTAAGAATGGATGGTGAAATTGGAACTTACTGGGAAGATTAAATATTTGCCATGTAGCTGTAAAAGCTTCCAAATTGCCCTAGTACTTTTATTTACCTTTTCAGATAGCATGGAAAAATATTACAAGGCATTGACCAGATGAAAGAGGTTGATCTTATGCCTACAAGTTGTGCTCATGGATTCTATTCATAACTGCAAACACTTTAACGTTGATTTTGTAGTTCATCCCACAAACTCCTTATTGGTGCTGTAAGGATTACTTAATTGTGCATTTCTTCTCCTCTTTTTTTTCCTTTTAGTTGGAACTAAATTGTTGTGTCTTCTTATCAATCTAGTCCTGGTGGAGCAGGATGTCCAATCGCTTCCGGAAGCTGAAGTTGACTCAGACCTTGCGCCATGGATTTTCTTCCAGTCAGTTTGTGCCTTTTCCTGATGAACCTGAACCATTGCTAAATGCCACCATAAAAGCAGTCTCAGAGAGTGACATGGACACCCCTGGAAATCTGGATGCTGCTACACCTTGGATTGCAAATAACAAAGCTAGTGGTAAAGCCAGAGTTGTCTTATGGGAAATGAGCTCTCATGGGATAGTCGAGATGATGCTGTTGCTACTTTAGTGATGAATTTATATTTAGGTTAATAGAGCTGAAAAGATCTGGAGTCTACTTCTAGTACAGAGAGAAATAGTTCTATTCCTGGTTCTATTCCTGGTTCTATTCCTGGTTCTATTCCTCTGGAGCCCCCAGCACAGGAAGGACATGGAAGTGTTGGAGCAGGTCCAGAGGAGGCCACGAAGATGCTGAGAGGGCTGCAGCAGCTCTGCTGTGAGGACAGCCTGAGAGAGTTGGGGCTCTGCAGCCTGGAGAGGAGAAGGCTTCCAGGAGACCTTGGAGTAGCCTTCCAGTGTCTGAAGGGGGCTCCAGGAAGGCTGGGGAGGGACTACTGACAACGTCTGGGAATGCCAGGACAAGGGGAATGGGTTTGGAGTGGCAGAGGGGAGACTGAAAGTGGATGTTAGGAGGAAGTTGTCTGCAGTGAGGGTGGTGAGACACTGGCACAGGTTGCCCAGGGAGGTTGTGGCTGCTCCCTCCCTGGAGGGGTTCAAGGCCAGGTTGGAGGAGGCCTTGAGTGAGCTGGGCTAGTGGGAGGTGTCCCTGCCTGTGGCAGGGGGTTGGAACTGGATGATCTTTGAGGTCCCTTCCAGCCTTACCATTCTGTGATTCAATAACTGTTGATCATACTGAACCTGAGTGCAGCATCAGTTAAGCAGGAGAATGGTAACAAAAATGATGTTACTGTTCTGTGGCAAACACCATTAAAGTGGACAGTAGAGGCAGGTCACTCAAATGTTGTTAATACCTTCAATTAATTTGTATATTGAAAACAAATTTATTTAAACAAATAAGTAATTCTGAGAAGAGAGCTTGGAAAATACCAAATTGTTGAGTACATCTACTGAAAATACTGAGTTCTCTGTGCAAGACCTACACAGGTTGTGATTTGAAGTAAGATTGTTGGCTTAACTTTAGTTTAGGTACATGACAGTGTCACTGGAAGTCTAGGTTGTGTGTGCTTACTCAGGGTAAAGCTGTTGATTGTTTGAAATTCATAAGCTGTCTTTCAGAAGAAAAATAGGAGCTTGTAAGCAGCCCAACATGATCTATGTATTTTTCAGGTGTGAACACTGCAAAAGGAGGAAAGGATGATGAATTATTGACAACCATGGTAGGTTGCAGTGCTCTTGGTGTGTTCAGCCCAGTTCAGAAGGTCATGCAGCCCACATGATTTTTAATTTTTGTGCTTGCTGCCCAAATCAGTGTTAGAAAGGGAGGTGTGATTTGGCTTTGGTCACTAGGCATGAACTGGCAGGCTGCAATACATCAGTACTTCTTAGAGTAGGTATGGTATGGAAGCTGTTCACAAGTACTGACTTTCTTTCAAGAGTCACTCCTACCTCTGTGTGTGTATGTACCTCAGCAGAGAATCAGTAAAATAAATGAGGCAGAATGAGTGGCTGACAAGCAGTGTGCTGTGAGGAAAGGTGAATGGAACACGACACAATGTGAAGTCAGTAGAAGCAACCATGAAATACTCAATTTTGCATATTTATTTGTATTACTCTAATTCTTTTGTTATGCTGTAGCTTTACATTCCTGTGCATCTTGCTCTCTGGAGAGGTCATCACACTTTGCTGGTTATCCTCTATGTTCTTTTGTAAGAAGGTTCAGTGATGTATTATGTGACCGACAGAGCTCCAGAGAACCAAATTACTTGTGCTGGTGATTGTTTTTTTCCTCTTCCTGGAGAACACATGCAGCAGGAGCAGGCAGTTGTTCACTGTTTCCATGTGTCCTGCCTGGGATACAGAAAAGACTACCTCATTGGTTTGGAAATTAATTACTCATACTTCTGTTAAACTGCATTTGAAGTAAGGTTCATCACAATAAAGGAAGAGGCAGTTTCTGGCACTTAATGAACTGTATTGATTGTATTAAAGGAGTGGGCATCCTGATAGGTGCCAGAACGTGCCCTGGGTTATCTGTTGCTGTGCTGTACAGTGTCAGAAGCACTACCTTTGTGACCCATTTCCTTTCTGTTTAAAAATGCATTTGTCTTTGCCTTTTTATCTCACTTAAAATTCCCAGGCTCTACCAGCTCCCAGTAGTGTTTCTTGACAGGCTGCTCTTTTCCCTTGTTGCTGTTTCCCTCCCTCAGCTGAGAAGCAGTGCTCCCTTCACCAGACTGCCCAGTGACAAGCTGAAAGCAGTGATCCCTCCCTTCTTGCCACCCTCGAGTTTTGAGCTTTGGAATTCTGACCGACCGCGGCTCAGCAAAGAGGGCAAAGCGGAGCAGATGAGAACGGCCTGGCCACAGAAGGCCATCAAGCATGATTTTAACAGCAGTGGCAACTCTGATATAGTAAGCAGACAAAATGGGTACAAAATGACTGCTCCATTGAGGCCACCCTTACTGGAGAACCACACTGTGCTTCTGGTTAGACATGACTTTAAAAGCAGTGTCTTGGGGGTGGCTGGCACTTCAAGCTCTGCTGCTGAGGAGGAATGCACATCTCTGGAGAAAGAACATCAATGGAACAAGTTTTGTATGGGATGAAATGACCTGGACTCTCTTATCCAGGACAAAGCCTTAACAAATTCACTGCAAGCTACTAAAGTGGCCTCTGCTTCTGCTTAGATGTTAGTAGCCAAAGTAGGTACAGTCATAGAATCACAGAATGGTAGGGTTGGAAGGGACCTCAAAGCTCAGCCAATTCCAACCCCCTGCCANCTTCTCCTCTCCAGGCTGCAGAGCCCCAACTCTCTCAGGCTGTCCTCACAGCAGAGCTGCTGCAGCCCTCTGAGCATCTTTGTGGCCCTCTTCTGGACCTGCTCCTACACTTCCATGTCCTCCATCTCAGTCATTGGAGCGTGGTGGAGTGTGGCTCCCATTTGGAACAAAACTAGAGGCGGAGGAAAAGAATGAAAGTTTCTTAATTTTCAGGAGCTGAAGGGGAGGGAAGAAATATCAGAGGCAGAAGTATACAGACAGAGTATTCTGAAATGTTAGTAATAAAATTGCATCAATTAGTGTTCAAGGCATACAGCCTTGTGCAAACACTGTAGAAAGGGGAAAAGTCTGAATAAATTCTAATTTCTGTAGAAGAAGCTTGCCTGATTCTAAAATCCCTTTGGTAGAAACACAGAACAAAAAGAGAAGAGCTTCTTTGTCTTGAGACAGGAAGCAAAACAATCTTCACTACATTTACTTTTGTAGTTAGAAGGAGAAAAAGAAGTGTTTGCTCCCCTGACTTTAGACTTTCATAGCCAAGTGGAGAGAAGAGTTTCTTTTACTACTCCAGAACTGTATTTCATGTCAGTTCTAGAAATGGCATAATAAAGGCATTTCAGGAGGAGCTTCTTTCTGTCTTACTTTTGTAAGTGAAAGTTACCATAACTAAAATTAAGGTGCTTTAGATGGAATAATGTGCAGTGTTAGAAGGGAAGTGATGGATCACAGGAAGGTAAATGTTCATTATCCTAAAAAAGATGATTGTAATCATGCAAGTGGGTAATTGGCACCCATAGATAAAGAGCAGAGGAGGTATGGCTATTGATCCTTCTGTGAGGAAAGAAGGGTTTTGCTAAGGGAACAGGAAGGAGAGAAGCCTTGTAAGCCAGAGTTGGAAGAAGTATTTTGAGCAACAGGATAAGAAACATGAAAAAGCTGAGCTGCAGGAGCCACATGTCAGATGTTTGGCAGTGTCCAGTGGTGTAAAAGTAGAATTGAAATAGGACATGGATGTGGTTTAGGAACTGGCTAGCTTGATCAGTAGTGTCTCAACCAAGAGCAGTGTGGGCAGCAGGGCA
>VWYK01104411.1:23086-41718 GCA_013399775.1 Semnornis frantzii
CCCTGGAGGTGTTTAAAAAGAGGCTGGATGAGGCACTTTAGTGCCATGGGTCAGTTAATTAGAAGGGTTAGGTCATAGGTTGGGCTCAGTGATCTCAAAGGTCTTTGCCAACCTGATCAGTTCTGTGATTCTGTGATTTGCCTTTGTTCTGTCAGTGCTTTGAACAAGCAGCTGAGTGGTTGCTTGCCCTGCACATGGTCTCTCTGTATCATGACATGGAAATAAACCTTTCAGTTCATTGCCTGCTTGGAGAGTTCTGCTGCCCAGCCAGCATGATCTGGGCCAAACACAGTGCAGTGGCTGCTAACTGGAGTACTGAGGTTGTCCTTAGTGGTTTGGTTTTTAGGCAATGAGGAAGAAAGGGCAGTACAAAAGAAGGATTCTATCCTAGCAAGGTAAGACCAAATGGAATGCAGAGTAAGCAGAAGTGAGAAAACAGTGAGCTTCTATTTTAATTTCTGATGCAAAGTCAACCTGATTGGGACTTTGTTATCATATATTCCTGTGAGGAACATATGTTTAAATACATGTTTTCATCAGTTAACAGTGCAGAGGTCACTGACATCTGTCCTGATCCATGGGGTGGTTTTTTGTTGTTTTTTTTTTCTGTTATTACAGATGAGCTGACTGGCATCCTTAAAAAACTGTCCCTTGAGAAATACCAGCCTATTTTTGAGGAGCAAGAGGTATGTCTTTTTAATTTGGTTTTTAACTCTCTTAGAAAAGCTTGGGTGCAGCACACACTGCATAACAATTGTGATAGGCAACCTCAAGTTTAAAATTTCACAACCATTCCTGGTTGCAGAGAGGACCTTGAAAGATGTACCCAGTAATATTCATGGCACTCTCCAGGATGCTGCAGGTGCCAGTGCTTTATACACTGAAGCTACACTTTTGATAGAGATAGGTGCTTCACTTTGGGTGTTTTCCCCTCTCTTTTTACATTCTGTGCTGTCTGTGCCCATGGTGGCTAAACAGTTTCCAGGGGTAACACAGTGTGCCCTATAACCACAGCTGGCACCTCATTTGCAGAGGAGAGCAAGGGAGTGTGAGTCACTGAGATGGCTCCTTGCTCCTATTTATTGTTGTGGGTTTAAAGAGGCAACAGAGTGAAGCTCTCAAATGAATTGGAGAAAAAACACAGAATTGTATTTGGAGAGAGTTACAGACAGAAGTTACAAGGCAGATACAGAATCCATAAGAGAGCCCCCTTGAATTTTCCCCCATCCCAAAACTAAATCTATCATCCCCAGTGCTCCAGTCCTCCCCCCCTCATGCCTCTGCCATCCAAGAGGCCTGAGCACAACCTCTGGAGGCCCCAACCAGGCCTATCCTTACATGTTTGTCCTGATAACACAGCTCCTGCCCGACACAAGGCTGGAGGGGGAGGAAAAGAGAACAAGCTGGGCTGGCCCTGAGCTTATGAAGAGATAGCAGAATTGTGGCATTGAATAACAATCTTCAAGTACCAAGAGGACTTTCTTAACCCTATAGTTCCCAGCCTGGGACATTTATATGTGGTGAATAAACAACAAGAGAATTAATTTGGGGAACCAAAGCATCACTGTAGATAAGGCCTGTGACAGTGACCTGCCTGAAGGATGCAGTGAAAGTAAATATTGATGAAAAGATGTAAAACTAATTCATTACAGTGTTTAGATGGAAAGAATAACTGTGTGTGTGTTTGGCCCGAGGCAGAGGTAGTGAAGGGACACATAAAATGAATTGGCATTGCTGCAGGGTTGAGCATACAGCACCACAAACACTCACAATGCACTGAGCTTGTTACTGTTCCCTGGTGTGCTGGGCAAAGGAGCATTCTGCAGAAAGAAATATGCTCTGTGTGTGAAGGTTATGTCAGTATGAAAAGCTTCAGATACCTGTTCTTACACATCCTACACACGAAGGGAGCCTGCAAGAAAGCTGGGGAGGCACTTTTTTACAAGGCCTTGTAAATGGTAGGACAAGGAGGAGTGAATTTCAGCTGGAAGAGGAAAGATTTAGATTAGGTAATAGGAAGAAATTCTTTACAGAACACCAGAACAGGCTGCCCAGGGAAGTTGTGGAAGTGTGCAAAGCCAGGTTAGATGGAGCCCTGAGCAACAATGGTGTAGTAGAAAGTGTCCCTACCCATAGCATGGGGGTTGGAACAAGGAGGTAACTGAGGTCCCTTCCAACCCAACCCATTCTATGATGTGTTGCTATAATTAAAACTAATAAAGGAACAAAGCATGGGTCTTCCTCAGGACTCACTGCAAAAGGACACAGTGTCCTGAAATTCCAAAACACTCTGGGGGAGGGAAGGGAGGAGAGAAATCTGCTGTAAGGAGAGGAACTGCCAGAGAGAGTGTGTGTTTTTTATTGATAGAGCTTGTCTTAAACACCAATATTGGATATATACTGTGATAATTAATTGAATTATTAGCAACAGAGTTAAAGCCTGACAGGAGACTGGTATAGTGGGCAGCATCTGGTACTGATAATTCACTACCAAATGTTGTGTGCATGAAATTTACAGTAGCTCTGTACAACTGGAAGAAAATCCCAGACACTTTTGACCTTTGACAGTCAATCTTTGCCTAGGTAAATTTGTCTTATTTTCCCTTTCTTCCTTTTCATGTGTAGGTGGACATGGAAGCCTTCCTTACCCTTACTGATGGCGATCTGAAAGAGCTGGGTATTAAAACTGATGGATCAAGGCAGCAAATTCTGGCAGCTATTTCTGAACTAAATGCAGGAAAAGTAAGTTTTAAAGTACTGTACTTGGTAAACTAATTCAGGGTTTGCTTACATTGTTGATTCAACACAGGTTTCAAGATGTGGTTGAAGCTGTCAGAAGAGCCAAACTACTGTTTTCCAAACAAAATAACTCCTGTTGTCTAGTGAAAAGTATCTTGTGAGACCTCCTCTTTCATTATCTGTCTCCTAGTTCAGTGACTGTACAGTCCTTTCACAGAACACTGGAAATTGTATCAGAGGCTGTTAGTAACAGACATTGGGAATACTGCATTTGAATATTGAATATTGGCTTCAGCAGTGCCACAAGAAGTAGTCAGGCCAGCTGCAGAACATCATGTGAGAGGAAAGGTCTCCTCTGTTCTAACAGGTTTAGATTTCTCTGTGATTAGGTAAATAGCACCTCCAGTTCCTTACAGTTTTATTGCCTTTAATATGGACATAAACAAATGTGCTAACAGCAGCATACAGTAAGCCATGTTTGTGTCAGATGGGTTGTCAACTGGAGCCTGCCTTTAGTCAGCCCTGAGGAGACTTCTCAGTTGCTTTTCTCAGCTTTTGAGGTTGTGGTAGGGTTAAAATTACCTCACAAAACAAAATCACCAGAGCAACTCAGAAGGTTTGGAAGCAAGTGAAGCTACATATTTACAGCAAAACTCAAGTCTGAAAGCATAGAATACAATGCATATGTACAGAATCTGCTTACATTCATTTACAGTGACAAATGACACAAAGATCCTCCCCAGCCCAGGCAAACCCAGAAGGGGCTAACAGCCACCTTCTTCTCCCAGAGAGGAGGCCAGGCCCTACTGTTCTCTGCTCAGCCAAGGTTAATGCAGCCACACAAGATCAGGCAGTGTGGGCAAAAGGAGACAGGAAGCATCACAGCCAAGAGCAGTTTGTGCAACAAATTACATACTGGTCCAGCAAAGGAAGGAAATAACAGACTGATCTGTTGTTTTTCTTTCACAACCAGTCCTCTATTTACTTTCTGTTCAAAAATGTCCAGAAAGTTGCTGTTTGTTTACAATTTAGAATTATTAAAGTGTTGAGTCTCAGCTACTGCAGAGGTCCATTCTCTGCAATACTGGCAGCTTGGATAAACCAAATGTAAGGGTAATTTCCCTAAGGTAAGATCAACAGCAGCAAGTGATGAGACTGAAAATTAGGGGAGGTAGGTGTTGCACCATGCTGTAAAGATAGGAAGGAGATACTGAAAGCCTTTCTATTAATGGCTGGTAGCTTCAGGAAGAGATTACTTCAGTGTTTTCTGGAGAGGTTTCAGATAGGATTTATTCCTAATAGTGCACTGTGACTCTGTGGCCACAGACAGGCCTTTTGGCACTGCTTCCTTGGCTGGACTCTTAATAAACCTAAATTCACAAATGCTTTATTTGAATTTGTTGTACTTTTGCAGGGACGAGAGAGACAGATCTTACAGGAAACCATACACAACTTCCACTCCTCCTTTGAGAGCAGTGTTAGCAACACACGGCCCCCAGGTCATTCCCAGAGTAAGTAGCACCTCAAAGTAACACTGCCTGGAGGACAGGATGTGGCAAACAAGGCAGTGAACTGCTTTTTGGATTAGTGATTGATGTGTGTCTTTTACTGAGACTGGAGGTGACTGCAAGGTAAAAGGGTAGATTATTTGTAAGAGTTGTATACACACCTCAGTACTGTCTGAAATGAGCATTAGATCTTGTTGGGCATTATTAAACACAAAGCATGGATACAAGTATGGAGGACTGAGATATACACTGCACTGTATATAGTGTGAATGTGTCAGCAGTGGGAGCTGCAGTGCTGGGTCAGGCCCAGCTGACTGCTGCAGTGCTGGGTCAGGCCCAGCTGACTGCTGCAGTGCTGGGTCAGGCCCAGCTGACTGCTGCAGTGCTGGGTCAGGCCCAGCTGACTGCTGCAGTGCTGGGTCAGGCCCAGCTGACTGCTGCAGTGCTGGGTCAGGCCCAGCTGACTGCTGCAGTGCTGGGTCAGGCCCAGCTGACTGCTGCAGTGCTGGGTCAGGCCCAGCTGACTGCTGCAGTGCTGGGTCAGGCCCAGCTGACTGCTGCAGTGCTGGGTCAGGCCCAGCTGACTGCTGCAGTGCTGGGTCATTCATAGAATCACAGAATGGTAAGGCTGGAAGGGACCTCAAAGCTCATCCAGTTCCAACCCCTGCCACGGGCAGGGACACCTCCCACTAGCACAGGTCACTCAAGGCCTCATCCAGCCTGGCCTTCAACACCTCCAGGGAGGGAGCAGCCACAACCTCCCTGGGCAACCTGTGCCAGTGTCTCACCACCCTCACTGCAAACTTCCTCCTAACATCCACTTTCAATCTCCCCTCTGCCACTTCAAACCCATTCCCCTTGTCCTGTCATTCCCAGACCTTGTCAATAGTCCCTCCACAGCCTTCTTGTAGCCCCCTTCAGATCCTGGAAGGCCACTCTAAGGTCTCCTGGAAGCCTTCTCCTCTCCAGGCTGCAGAGCCCCAACTCTCTCAGCCTGTCCTCACAGCAGAGCTGCTGCAGCCCTCTCAGCACCTTTGTGGCCCTTCCCAAGCTGAATTCTCTAGCTCATTACAATCTAATCATTGACTGGCACCATGGTATCTGTAGTTGGCTGCATCCAGTGATGTGTTTGAAAAGTAATATGTGACTTTTTAATGCTTTTTTCATGGTCCACAGCCACTGTTTTCTCTGCAGCTCATCCTAGGAGCCTGTCTGGACACCATTAGCTAGGATGGCATTTCATGATTTGTCCTTTTAGAAAGCTAGATGTGGCTCACAGGGTAATAAACCCATCCTGCTCTTCCAGCTGTGCCAGTAGCACCATTTTCACACCTGTCACTCTGATTTCTGTCGTATTTTGAGTCATTTTCAAAGCTCTGTATCTTGAACAGTGGCTGCCAGTGTAGCTCTGCTTGTGTGAGGTTTCCAGCCTGTAGGGGTGCAAAGCAGATCATGAAATACAATCCAAATATAAGACACAGAAATGAAAAAGCAGAGGAAAACTTCTAGAACATGATTTTCTGGAAATGTAGGTTATAAGTGGGGCAGGTCTGTGGGCTGACAGCCTACAGCCTGGCAGTGCCTACAGGTCCTACACTATTCCCTGCCCATGACTCTGAAGCCTGCTTAGCTTCAGCTCCTTCCAAACTGCCTCACTGCTGCTCAAACCTGGCACGAGGTGGCAGCAGCAGCTGTAGTAAAGCATCCAGAGGAACCTTTCTGGGTGGGAAAAACTAACTGGAGTGATTATGCACAGCTGCACTTGTGAGGAGTGCAGTAGCAGGGAAACTAGGAGAGGTAGAAACAGTAAGAGCAAGACATTCAGAAGTCAAGGTAAAACTGATTTCACACAGCAGGCTTGTGTAGGGAAGCTGTTTTGGGTCTGTGGGGTGTTTGTTTTCTTTTTTTTTTAGCAGTTCAAAAGCAGTTGCTGGGTTGTTTCAGGCTCAGCCAGCTTCTGGTTGAGTGCCTCCTGCTTCTGAACTTGCTATGATGCTACAAGGACTCATGGAATAGTTGTTAACTTGTTAGATTTGGGCAGATAAGCTATTTCAGCTACAGTAAAACCCACTGCAGGGAGAAAGATTCCTTTGTACATGGGTTGCTCTATCATCCCTGAGGGAGCAAGTGAGATGGTTCTGCTTTTTCTGTCACAATGGAGATTGCTTGCTCCCTGTGCCAGTGTGTGCTAGGCTGAAATTACCCCCAAAATAAAAATCACCAGACTAGCTCAGAAGGTTTGAAAGCAACATGAAGCTCCCCCTTTGCTCTTGTGAGACCTCACCCAGAGCACTGTGTACAGTTCTGGAGCCCCCAGCACAGGAAGGACATGGAAGTGTTGGAGCAGGTCCAGAGGAGGCCACAGAGATACTGAGAGGGCTGCAGCAGCTCTGCTGTGAGGACAGGCTGAGAGAGTTGGGGCTCTGCAGCCTGGAGAGGAGAAGCCTTCCAGGAGAGCTTGGAGTG
Organism: Semnornis frantzii; assembly: GCA_013399775.1. Lineage (NCBI taxonomy): Eukaryota > Metazoa > Chordata > Aves > Piciformes > Ramphastidae > Semnornis > Semnornis frantzii. The sequence continues at coordinate 29,800 of VWYK01104411.1, forward strand.
GCCTTGCAGGATCTGAAGGGGGCTACAGGAAGGCTGTGGAGGGACTATTGACAAGGGCTGGGAATGACAGGACAAGGAGAATGGGTTTGAAGTGGCAGTGGGGAGATTGAAAGTGGATGTTAGGAGGAAGTTGTTTGCAGTGAGGGTGGTGAGACACTGGCACAGGTTGCCCAGGGAGGTTGTGGAGCACAGAATGACCCAATGGGATCTTTGATCACATTCTGTGCTTCTGTGCTCCACAACCTCCCTGGAGGTGTTCAAGGCCAGGTTGGAGGAGGCCTTGAGTGACCTGTGCTAGTGGGAGGTGTCCCTGCCTATGGCAGGGAGTTGGAACTGGATGATCCTTGAGGTCCCTTCCACCCTTCCCATTCTATGATTCAGTGCAACAGCCAAGTGGCAGCATGAAGTTGAGATTTCTGAGGGAATTAAATCACCCCAGAAAATGCTCATGTTCCTAGCTGTAGTGACCTTTTTGCTTAAGCAATTCTGGTAAAAAGGAAAACTGGATTTCATGAGTGCCTGATGGCCAGAATGAATTGTTTAGGGTTGAGGTTTCTTGGGGGGAATGAGGGTAGGTGAGAATTCATGCAGTGGGGCTGAAGAGGTCTGGTAGTGGTCTGCAGTTCAACTGAAAGAAATTGCAGCAAAGGAGAGGGGGCTGCATCTCAGCACAGATGTGCCAAATCAGAAATGGAAAGCTGATAGAAGTTCATGTGGAATCTGTAAAGCTGAAAAGCAGCAAACCAGCTGAAATGATTTCTTCCAGAAGGGCAGAAGTAGAATCCCATGTGCTAGCTACATATGTGTGTTCCTTTTCAGATCTGTGATAAAAAATGGAAACAGTATGTGAAGCTGACTTGCCCATGTCTGTAGAAATTTGCCCTTTCTCCAAGAATTAGAGGGAAAAAAGCCAAGAGGGCATCCAAGGTTTATACTCTGAAGGACAAAATCTGAGTATTAAGAAGTATTAACCTTCCAGTTGCAGATTTCACACATTGCATTGTTGGAAGGGACCTTCAAAGGTCATCTTCTCCAACCCCCCCTGCTGTGAGCAGGGACACCTCCAGCTGGGTCAGGCTACCCAAGGCCACATCCAGTTTGACCTTCAGTGTCCCCAGGAGCAGGGCCTCAACCACTTCCCTGGGCAACCTGTTCCAGTATTGTACCACTCTCACTGTAGAGAACTTCCTCCTTATGTCCAACCTGATCTGCCCTGCTCCAGCTTCAAACCATTGCCCTCATCCTAGCACTGCCCTTCTGAGTAGTCCTTCCCCAGCCTTCCTGTAGGTCCCCTTCAGGTGCAGCCATAAGGTCTCCCCACAGCCTTCTGCTCTGCAGGTTGAACAGCCAATGCTTTCAGTCCATCTTCACAGGACAGGTTCTCCATCCTCCTATCATCTTTGTGGCCCTCAGCAGGTCTATATCCCTCTTGTGTTGGGGGTCCCTTGGCTGGACACAGCTCTCACCCAGAGCTCTTGGGCTGCTGCTCATGCTTCTTTTCTCTAGTCCAGGATACAGTTTGCTTTCTGGGCTGCAGGTGTGCACTGCTGGCTCATGAACAACTTCTCATCCACCAGCAGCCCTAAGGCCTTCCCTGCAGGGCTTCTCTCAATTTCCCCATCCCACAGCTGGATGTTGAGAATGGGCCTGACCCCTAGGTTCAGGACCTTGCAGGTTTCCTTATTTAGGCTCCTGAGATTCTTCACAGGGCAGCTCTCCAGCCTGCCCAGGTCCCTCTGGATGGCAGCCTGTCCTTCAGTCTTATCCTCTGCAGAGTTGCTGAGGGTGCACTCAATCTCCCTGTGTCACTGATGACACTGAACACTACTGGTGACCCTCGAGGGGCACCACTTGTCACCTAGCTCCATCTGGACATTGAGCTCTTGGGCCCTTTGGATGTAGCCATGCAAGCAATGCCTTATCCAATGAACATCTACCTATCAAATCCCTATCTCTCCAGAATAGAGAGACCCTTGTCTTGTGGGTGGCTGTGTCAGAGTCCAGCTGGATGACATCTGTTGGGCTTTCCTTGTCCCCTGATGTAGTCACACCATCATGGAAAGCCAGTGGGTTGGTCAGACAGGACTTGGCTTGGTAAAGCCATGCTGGCTGCCTCAGATCTCCTCTGTGTGCTGCAGTACAGCTTCCAGGAGGCTCTGTTCCATGCTCCCAGGCACAGAGGTGAGGCTGACAGGTCAGCAATTTCCAGGGCTGTCTGTTCTACTCTTTTTATAGCTGAGTGTAATGTCAACCTTCTCCTAATCACCAGGGACTTTTCCAGTATGATGGAGAGTGGCTTTGCAACTACATCAGCCAACTCCTTCAGAACTCTGGGATGCATCTCATCAGCTCCCACAGGTTTATGTATGTTAGCTTAGTTTACCTTCTGTTAGCACATTTATTGAAATGCATGAAAAAAAGCTGTGCTGAGCACCCAGCAGAGCCATCCAGCTGCTCTCCCACACCTGAACATAACACTCACAACAGGTGGGAAGGAAACAGCACAGCCCTGCATCACACTGAAACAAAGGGAGGGTTTAGGTGGCAAAAGGCAGAACTGAATGTTGTCCAGATACAAGTTAAATGAAGAGTAGCTGTGCCTGTGATTAATGATGATGCCATTCACTCTGTAGTGCTTTGTGGACACTCTGGCCTGGCAGTTTGTGTTTACACACCACAGCATGTTGATGCTCAGTTGGTATTCTAGAAGTGTGTAATGGAAGGGATCTGGGGACTCTTTTGTATACTGGCTTTCCACTTGGGGATTTGAAGTAAAAGATATCAAATCAATGGAAATTAGCCAGAGGAGAGAGCTGCAGAGGTTGCAGAGTGAGAAGTGCAAATAGCAGCAAAATCAGCACAGACTTGCAAATAAAAATGCTGCAGGGTTTAGAGAGTCACTGGCTGGAGAAGTGCACGTTGAGAAAAGAGGCAGGGGAAGGATTGGTGGCAGTGGATGACCTCTTCACAGCTGACTGATTCCTCATATCTTCTCATTACAGGAGAGGGCTTAAGTGAAGAGGAATTGCAGGGTCAAGTCTAGTGTCACAAAGGTGCTGGAACATAAGGGCCTGTTTCTGGTAGCTGTGGGATAGAATCATAGAGCAGTAAGGTTGGAAGGGACCTCAAGGACCATCTAGTTCCAGCCCCCTGCCACCAGTAGAACTCTGTTGTCTTTAAAGCTGTGAGTCTTGCTGGTTGTAATTTTTCACTTTGTTTTATTTTGGTTTGTTTTTTTCTTTTACAGCACCTGGCTGCTCTATAAAACCACAAGAAGCTGTTTCTCCTAAAAGGTAGCCTTTGGGGGAAAAAAAAAAAGTGAATTTTGTGTTTTGGTTTTTTTCTTCCATTGAAGTGGCATCAGATTGAGTAAATCCAAGTGTACAAATTTGAGAAGTTAGTCCCAAACTGCACCTGGATAGGACTTTGTGCAGCTGTCCATTCAAAGCCCACAGAGAATCAAAGACTGTAAAAGAGGTTGAGCTGTAAAAGCAGTCTCTAAGTGTTAAATTTTCAAGGCATGAGTGGTCTGGACTTGAGAAGAACAAAGTCAGAAGAGCAGGAAGAATGAATGACTGTAGGAGAAAATTGATGTTTCCATTCAGCTCTTGCCCATAGATACTGGAGGCCTGTATGGGCAGAGCCAAGAGCAGCAAAAGTGTGGAGGAAGGCATGAAAACCACCATGAATTCTGAGAGCTTCTCTATGGAGAAATACTGAAACTGAATCTGCCTCTATTGAGGGGATATAGAGGAGTCCAAAAGGTCATGAGCAGGAATCCAGGGGAACAACAATGCTGCATTTTCCATTAACCAAAATACACTTTTATCTACTCAACATTGAGGGGTTGGAACAGCAGTAAAAGCATTCAATACTTACTTGTAAAAACAGCACTTTATTTAAGCACATAATCTGTCACCAATATTTAAGCAGCAATAGTGTTGAAATATTTTGTATTTCTGATTGGTTGTTGTGAGAATAAAACATTTTAAATGTCACTGACTGGTGTTTTGGAACACTAACACTGGTGGGTCCCTAAAATACACTGTTATAACTTGGGTTTTGTAATGATTTTGAAAGGAGGAGTTACAGTAACCATGAGTGGGGAACAAAAGTCTACTTAATAAATAGAAACTTTTGTTTCTTAAATTAACAAGGTTCTTAAATTCTTTTAAGAATTCTTAAATTAAGTAGTGAAGTGGACAAGGGCTTGCAGTGCTGGGATGAAAGGGAATGGACTGAAGCTGGAGGAGGGCAGATTGAGACTGGAGATGAGGAAGACATTCTTGGCAGTGAGGGTGGTGAGACACTGGCACAGGCTGCCCAGGGAGGCTGTGGATGCTCCCTTGCTGGAGGTGTTCAAGGCCAGGTTGGATGAAGCCTTGAGCCACCTGAGCTGGTGAGAGGTGTCTCTGCCCCGGCACCTTCACCTTGCCCCCACCCCACAGCCATTGCTCACATCCCCTCTCAGCCTTCTCCTCTGCAGCCCACACAGCCCCAGGGCTCTCAGCCTCTCTTCCCAGCAGAGCTGTTCCAGCCCCTTCAGCATCCTCACAGCCTCTGTGGGACTCTCTGCAGCAGGTCCCTGTCTGCATTGCACTGGGGAGCCCCAAGCTGGGCACAGTATTGCAGGTGTGGAGTGAGCAGGGCAGAGCAGAGGGGCAAGAGGAGCTCCCTGGAGCTGCTGGGTGCAGCCCAGGATGCTCTTGGCCCTCCTGGTCCCAAGGGCACTTTGCTTTCAATGTTACCACCTCTCTTTGGAAAGATCTTGGAACAGTTTATTAAGGGTTGCTACATCCCCCTCCCTGAAAGTCTTTAGTCAAGCAAATCTTTTGCTATTCCTCTTTCCTCCCTCCAGGGCTGGATTTAGTTGGTTTTGGTCTCTTCCCTCCACAATGAAAAACAGCAGAGAGTAAGCCCAAGAAGAACAAAACCCACCCACAACCTCAGTCTGCCTTGCCCAGTAATTTAATCCAAACTCACTTCAGAATCTTGTAGCCTGCACTTAAAGTGCTGCACCTGAAATCAAATTAGCTTGGTGCCTAAACACTAAATCATTTATGAGCACACTACATAAGTATATTTACATTTTGTGCTACTTGTTGTTTGCATTTGGCCTAAAATGCAGCTCTGGAGTTTTGCCTTTCTGGAAATGGAGGCCTTGGGATCCTTCTGCATCAAATGAAAATGAGCTCTGCAACCTTTCACACTCAATCTTAGATGGGCAGGGGGTAAAGACTTGGTTGGCTGACAGCTCCAGGCCCAGATGGAGGTGGGGAACAAGTGGTGTCCCTCCAGGACTCGTACTGGGACCAGTGCTGTTCAGTATCTTCATCAGTGCTAGAGAGGGGAGATTGAGGCACCCTCAGCAGGCTTGCAGATGGCACCAAGCTGGGTGGTGTGGTTGAGAAGGCTGAAGGATGGTCTGGAGCCATGCAGAGGGACCTGGACAGGCTGGAGGGGTGGCTGAGGAGAACCTCATGAGGTTCAAGAAGGCCAAGGGCAAGGTCCTGCACCTGGGTCAGGGCAGTCCTTTCTCTCAATACTGATACATAGGCTGGGAGGGGAGGAGATTGAGAGCAGCCCTGCAGGAAAGGGCAGCTGCACATAGAGCAATTATGTATAAAGAAGGGCAAAGGCAAACAGCAGCTCTCCTCATGGGCAGCCCTCTGCTAAGCTGGTTTCATGGCCATGGTGGTGGCAGGTCAGGGCTTGCACTGGGTAATCTTAGAGAGCTCTTCCAACCCAAACCATTCTAGGAACTGCTTTCTCTTTCCCTCCTTCCATCCATCACTCAGATGTGTTCCTGCAAGCAGGTTTCCAGAGGGCTTGCTCTACCCAAAGCCCTTCCCTCACAGAATCACAGAATGGTTTAGGTTGCAAGGGGCCTCCAAGACCATCCAGCTCCAAGCCCTGCCATGGGCAGGGACACCTCCCACCAGCACAGCTTGCTCAAGGCCTCATCCAGCCTGGCAGCCTTGAGCACCTCCAGGGAGGGCACATCCACAGCCTCCCTGGGCAGCCTGTGCCAGTGTCTCACCACCCTCACTAGCAAGAATTTCTTCCTTATCTCCAGTCTCCATCCACCCTCCTCAAGCTTCAGTCCATTCCCTCTCATCCTAGCACAACAAACCCTTGTCCAAAGTCTCTTTTTGGCTTTCCTGTAGCCTCCCTCAGGTCCTGGCAGGTTGCTCTAAGGTCTCCCCAGAGCCTTCTCCAGGCAGAGCAGCTCCAGCTCCCTCAGCCTGCCCCACAGGGCAGGTGCTCCAGCCCTCTGTTCATCTCTGTGGCCTCCTCTGTACCCATTCCAGCAGCTTCCTGTCATATAACAGCTGAGACAATAGATTATTCATAGCTCCTACCATTAACCAATACTCCTGTTTTCCATGTCAGTAGCACTGGAGGCTGCTGTGGCTTTCCATGTGCAGTCCCACCCACGAGCAAAGTGACAGGCACTAGAAATCAGCCTGCAACTCCCCCATATGACATTTCAAACACTCTCACAGTCAGAAATGGGGGAAAGGATCTACTAAAAAATCGTTTTCCACCTCCTAGAAGACCTTCAGCAACTCCTATAAACCCCAATGCCATCGAGGATCTTTTTGGAGTTGCCCTCAGGTGGCCTTGCCCCCAGAGCTCTAAGACACAGCTTTGGTGCGAGCGGAGCTGCTGTCACGGCCTGGGAAGTGCCATCCAAAGGCAGGCAGGCAGGCAACCTCCTGCCAAAGCCTGCCCAATCCGCCCTGCCAACAGCTTAGATCACACCAAAGGCAAGCAAAGCAGACAAATCAGTTGGGTTCATGTGCAACAGAAGTAGCCCCAAAGTGACTAAAGACAGGCACAGGTTTTGCAGCCAAAAGTGCAGTTTTCCCAGAGGGAATCCTGTGCCTACTTGGCAGGAAGATGCAGGCCCTGCCTGTGTCTCGATGGCATTGCTGGTCTCAGGAGCTTCAGAAGTGCTGAGCTAAGGAACCAGGGCTAGGTCAGCTTACAAAGTCAGGCTGTGCAGGACACAGTGCAGGCTGCTGCAGCCCTCCTGGCAACAACTGACTCCTCCTCCTCCTCCTCACTAAAGGGCACTCACAAAGCCTGCAGCAGACAGAACAGTTCACATTTCCCCTGCCCCCAGGCAACCCTTCCCTGAGGCATCTCCTCTGTCTGCAGAGGCAGCTGCCTGCAAAGGCCTTCCCTGGAGCTGGGCACAGAGGGCAATGTGCCACAGCCTGCCAGCTCCCTCCCGTCAGCATTTCCACCGAGACTGGGCAGAAGGCTGCAGCTCAAAGCCCTGTCAGCTCCACAACAGCACACAGAACACTGACATGTCCCATGCAAGGCTGCAGCAGGCCACAGCGGGCATCCTTCCCTGCTGGCTCTGGCTCCTGCCTCAAACTCCTCACCACCAGTGAGGTCTGCTTTCCACAGACACATTTGGTTACCTGCAGCTCTTAACCTTTCTAAAGCTAAATTGTCAGACAATTAATTGATTTATCATTGCTGTCTGGGAAGAACCTTAGTGGCTGGAGAGTGGAGTCGATGTCGATAAGGTAGACAGGCAGGGGGTGAGAGTTAATTACAGCACATCCAGACCAAGCACAAGAGCAGCTTGCTGGGACATTGGCGTGCCCAGGAGTCAGGCTTTGCAAGGATGGGATGCCCCAGGGCATGGAGAAGCCTCCAGTTTAACTCACCTCCGTGTTCTTCTTGCTTCATCTTCCTCTTCAGCTGACTCTGTTGTGTTCTGGGGGTACATAACCCCCTAGAGAAAATGAAACAGGAAGGCTGTTAGCCATTATTGTCTGCAACATATCTGTGTTTGTTTGCCACTTCTCTCCCTGTAAGAGATCACTTCCAGAGCTCTGCCTACACCCCTGGTATCCTGTAGGTCCCAGGTGCCCTGCTGACTGCAGAGGGGGCTGCACTGGGTGACCTTTGCAGGTCCCTTCCAACCCACACCATTCCGTGAGTCTGTGGCACCTGCAGCTCTCCCTTCCAACTGCAAACCTCAGCTTCTCAGCTAACTCAACAGAGGCCTCCTCCTCCTTCCATCTTTTCTCCACTTATCCCTTCATCCTGCTATTTGAACGCTGAAGGTTTCCCCTAATCACTTGTATTGGGTGCAGGTGCCCAGGCACAGGTGGGGCTGGGGCTGCTGCAGGGGCGGGAGGAGGCCAGGACGGCTCCGTGCCAGACACAGCAGGTTCCAGCCAGGCCCTCGGCCAGGGCTGGGCTGCCTCTGAGAAGAGGCATTCAGAAAGGGGCAAGGATGCTGCACAGCGCTGGGGAGTGAGAAACGCGTGTGGGGAGCTGCCTTCAAACACCGAGGGGAGAGAGGAGGGTGGGAGAGTGCTCCAGGAGCCTGAGCAGAGCCTCCCTGGCAGTGCCTGGTGCGGCAGACAGCCACGCTGCGGAGCAGGAGGCACTGCGGGAAGCTGCGCAGCCTGCTGCGGGGCACCGCCAGGCAGTGAGCGCTGCAGCACTTCCCAGGCCAGAGGAGCTCAGGGGCGCTGCCTGTGCGGGTCCCTGGCGCCCTCTGCTGGCCTTTGCCGCAGCTGCTGGAGCGCTGTCTGCACAGGCGCCACTCGCTGTGCCCACAGCATGCCCAAGGAATGCTAGAGGGGCTTGGGCTGGAAGGGACCTCAAAGCTCCTCTGCTCCAGCCTCCTGCCATGCCCAGGGACACCTCTCAGCCAGTCTCAGCTGCTCAGGGCCTCATCCAGCCTGGCCTGCAACACCCCCAGGCAGGAGGCAGCCACAGCCTCCCTGGGCAGCCTGTGCCAGGCTCTCACCACCCTCACACTCAGCAACTTCTTCCTCAGCTCCATTCTAACCCTGCTCTGCCCCATCTCCAAACCATTGCCCCTTGGCCTGGCTCAGACCCCCTCAGCACAAGTCCCTCTGCAGCCTTCCTGCAGGCTCCCTTCAGGCACTGGCAGCAGCTCTGAGGTGCCCCTGGAGCCTTCTCCTCTGCAGGCTGCACCCCCCCAGCTCCCTCAGCCTGTGCTCACAGCAGAGCTGCTCCAGCCCTGGGCTCATCTCTGTGGCCTCCTCTGGCCTCTCTCCAGCAGCTCTGTGTCCTGCTGCTGCTGGGGACAGCAGAGCTGGAGCAGGACTGGGCGGGAGGCCTGAGCAGAGCCAAGGGGCACAATGCCCTCTCCTGCCCTGCTGGCTGACAGGGTGACAAAATCACCTGCAAGCCCTGGGGGAACTGCCAGAGCTTCCCAAAGCTGCAAGCAGGCTCTGCTGTGTTGATCTGCTTAGGTTTCACAGGGTGCAGTGGGTTGGAAGGGAGCACCAAAGCTCATCCAGACCAACCCCCCCTGCAGTCAGCAGGGACAAAGCCACCAGAGTCTCCAGAGTCTAGAACAAAAGAAGAGAAGCTCTTTCACTTTTCAGCTCTCAGGCATGTGAAACCAAAGCCAAGCCCAGCCAAGCCCAGCCCACCTGTTTGCCTTCTCTTTGAGTGTAGGATGCTGAACGTTTACAAAACCACCACAGTCATCAGAATGAAGTCAGGCAGGAAGACAACACAGCTCTGAAATCTGCAGCTGCTTTCTTACCCATCTGTCTCTTCCTGCAGGAAATGTTCTGGCAGAATTAAGGTCTGGTTTTAACTTTGGTTCAGTTTAGTTAGTTGAGGTTCTCCAACATCCAAGCACAATCTCAGTGGCAGAGACAATCTCAGTCCTAGTTCAGATTCATGGGAGTGCAGGCCAGGAGCAAGGCTTCAGTGGTGCCTACCCAGCCTGGTGCCTGCCCAGCCATGCAGAAGATGATGCAAGCTCCCCCAGAGCAGCTGCTTGGAGAAAGGGCAGCACACAGCAGCAGACACATCAGGGCATGAAGGGCAGCATGACAAAGATTCCCAGTCCTGGGAATAAGTGGGAGCTGCAGCTTCTTCAACAGCCATAGTAGAGAGAAAGCCTTGGCAGTAAGGGTGGGGAGACACTGGCACAGGAAGCCCAGGGAGGCTGTGGATGCTCCTCTGCCTGGAGGTGTTCAAGGCCAGGCTGGATGAGGCCTTGGGCAAGCTGGGCTTAGTGGGAGGTGTCCCTGCCCATGGCAGGGGGTTGGAGCTGGATGATTTTGAAGGTCTCTTCCAACCCAACCCACTTGGTAACTACAAACCACTAAAGCCCTTCCCTTTGGGCACTGCTTTGTGAGACTCAGGTCTTGGTTTAGGAACAAGTTGTGCAGCAGGAGGCTGCTGCAACCCTGCCACAGGTTGTCCAGGGAGGTGGTTGAGACCCCAACCCTGGCGATACTCAAGGTGAGGTTGGACAGGGCTGTGAGCAACCTGCTCTAGTGGAGGATGTTCCTGCTGATTGCAGGGGGTTGGCCTGGATGCCCTCTGCAGCTCCCTTCCAGCCCAACCCAATATGTGATTCCATGATCTAAAATTAAAGGCTGCTGAAGCAAGTCCTGTGCAGGGCTGCTGTGGGTGTCAGAACCCAGCAGAGATCTGTTTGCGCTGCAGCTGCTAATGACTGCTGGCTGCTACTAAAGCCAAGGTGAGGGTCGGGAGCACTGCTGAGGCCAGCACAGCACTGCAAGCCAAGCCGGGGCTGCCTGCAGGGCCTGGCTCCTCCGGAGTGGGCGTTGAGGCCAGGGAGGGCTGGGGAGCGCTCTGCCTCCTCTGTGCTCCAGCTCCGATTTCCCTAAGGGGATGTTCTGTTGAGGACGAAGCTTACCCAAGTTCTCTGCCGTTAGGTGTCCCTGTTCTCCTCCTCAGAGCACCAAGGGCCGCTGCCAGGGCTGCCTCAGCTGTGCCACAGGAGCCTCTGCTGAGCTCGCTCTCTGCTTTCAGTCTGCAGGAAGAACATCGACTGCTTTGGAAAAGGCATTAGAATGCAGGGACTGCAGAGCTGAGCCCAAGCCAAGCTCAGGAAGGTTAACCAGGCCAGCAGCAAGGTCCTGCACAAGGGTCAGGGCAATCCCAAGCACAAATATGGGCTGGGGAAAGAGTGGATTGAAAGTGGCCTGCAGGAGAAGGCCTTGGGGGTGTCAGCTGGTGACAAACCCCCCAGGAGCCAGCACTGGTCCCTGGCAGCACAGAGGCAGCTGTGTGCTGGCTGCAGCCAGAGCAGGGACAGAAGCAGCACAGGGAGGGGATTCTGCCCCCCTGCTTTGCTCTGCTCTACTCTTGCTCTACTCTGCTTTGCTCAAACCACACCTGGAGTACTGCCTCCAGTTCTTGTGCACCCAGCGTAAGGTCAGGCAGCTGCTGAAGAGGGTCCAGAGGAGGCCACCAAGGTGCTCAGAGGGCTGGAGAAGCTCTGCTGTGGGCACAGCCTGGCAGAGTTGTGGCTGTGCAGCCTGCAGAGGAGAAGGCTGCAGGCAGAGCTCAGAGCTGCAGTTCAGCATCTGCAGGGGAGCTGCAGGCAGGCTGGGGAGGGACTGCTCAGAAGGGGCTGTGGGGACAGGCCCAGGGCAATGGTTTGCAAGTGGAGCAGGGCAGAGTTAGGTTGGAGGTGAGGAGGAAGCTCTGCAGAGTGAGGGTGGGGAGAGCCTGGCACAGGCTGCCCAGGGCTGTGCTTGAGGCCCCATCCCTGCAGCCATCCAAGCTCAGCCTTGCTGTGTCCCTGTGCAGCCTCTCTGCCTTCAGGGGGGTTGGCTAAGGTGCCCTTTGGGGGTCCCTTCCAGCCCAGTGCAGTCTGTGAGGCTGCTGGGATGAGGCAGTGACACAGGAGCTAAGCACAGATGCTGCCTACAGCAGCAGCTCACAGTGAGGGGTGACAGACAGTGTGACAGCAGCTCCAGCTGCAACCTGGTGTGGGCTTTAGTGAGCTGACAGGAGTATTTCAAAGTTCAACTGACTGCTGCAAGAGAAGAGTTAGTCATAGTCTTCTTTTTTTCGTTTTGATTTGCATAGTTTTGGAGGTTTTTTTGGGGGGGGTTGGGGTGTTTTGGGTTTTTTTTGTTT
>VWYK01104411.1:42020-65951 GCA_013399775.1 Semnornis frantzii
GAGCAGTTGGAAGATTCAATTTATAACCTAAATAAAACACCCCCAAAAAACCAAACCAAACCAAACAGAGAGATGATTTCTCCTAGGAGCCCTTGAGAAACAATAAATGCAGCAGCTGTAAAATCCTCCTTGCAAAAAGCATTTTTCCTTTTTGGGACACCAGCTTTAACTTCACAGAGAAGCAGTTGGATGACTCAATTTACAACCTAAATAAAACACCCCCAAAAAACCAAACCAAACCAAACAGAGAGATGATTTCTCCTAGGAGCCCTTGAGAAACAATAAATGCAGCAGCCACGAAGTGTATTTCAGGAGAGCCACTTGTCAGAGCAGAAACACTTCAGTGCCAGCTGGGCTCATGCTTTCTGCTGCCCCCAAGAGCTCCCTGCACCATCTGCTACCTTTAATAGCAAACGAGGGCTGTGAGTTGTGGTTAATGCTTTGGTGTAAAATACAAAGGGGATGCTATAAACCTGCTCCCAGACAGGCAGCAACATCTTGTGGAACATGACTGAGCTCAGGCAGTGCCCAACCTTGCAGCTGCTCCCCAAAGATAAGGCAACAGCAGAGCTGTAAGCAGCCCTCTGCCAGGCAGTGCCAGCTGAGTGCAGCGTGCCACCAGACCCTGGCAGAGGGATTTCATGGGCAGAGTGATAGATTCGTCTGGAGGGAGATGATTATGTCCTGTGCAGACCTGTCACGCTGCTCACCAGCTGCCACGGAAATGTCACCACGAATAGATGCATTTAGACCTCAGCAGAGGCTCCTGGGACCAAAGAAAGAGTTTTTCCTCCCAGAGAAGAAGACTCCAAAGAGCACTTCCTCAGTTTTGGGTTTTTTTTGCCTGCAGTATGGTGCTGTGGGGTTAGCTATGGCACAGCTCTTGGTCCTGTGAAGACTCCTGAGCTGGGGCATGGCACAGATGCCAGCCCAGATGACAGGTCACAGAGTGGCTCAGGTAGGGATCTCAGATCTTACCTACTCCAACCTCCCCACCATGGGCAGGGACACCTCTCAGCTACACTTGGCTGCCCAAGGACTTGTCCAACCTGTCCTGAAACACTTCTTGTTTAGCCTGCAGAAGAGAATGCTGAGGGCAGAGCTCATTGCTCTCTACAGCTCCCTGAGAGGAGGCTGGACTGAGGCTGGGGCTGGTCTCTCCTCCCAAGTCACCAGAGATAAGACAAGAGGAAGTGGCCTGGAGTTGTGCCAGGGGAGGGTTAGGTTGGAGATTAGGAAGAATTTCCTTCCTGGAGGAGTGGTGAGGGGCTGGGACAGGTTGCCCAGGGAGGTGGTGGAGTCCCCATGCCTGGAGGTGTTCCAGGACCTGTGGCTGTGCTGCCTCAGGCCATGGAGTTCAGCAGCCATGGGGGTTGGGTTAGGGTTGGACTCAATGATCTTGAAGGTCTTTTCCAACCTTGATGGTTCTGTGATTCTATGGTTCCAAAGGCCTTCTCCAACCAAAATGATTCTCTGGTTCTAAAGCAGGAACTATGGCAAAGGCAACAGAGGAGGTCTGCAGCTAGGCTACCTCAAGTCTGAGTGCACACACATGCAGATTAGATTCTAGTGGGGAGTGACTCCTTGGAGCAAATGGAATCATCCTTCAGCCTTAGTGAACAATGCCTTAGCCCAACAGGATTTGTTCTTTTAATGCTGTAAGAGGGTAGCAGTTGCTTGAGGCACAAAGGATGTCTGAATGAGCAAATGGAAGAGGCTGTGGTCTGCTTGGGGCTGAATAAACCCCAGGTTTATGCTTCACACAGAGACACAGCTCTTGCTTGTAGGAAAAACTGCTCTTGTTCCATGGTTAGCAGAGGTTAGAACCACAGAATGGACAGAGTTGGAAGGGACCTCCCAAGGGCATCCAGCCCAACCCCCTCTGCAGTCAGCAGAGACTTGCTCAGAGCCCTGCTCAGAGCCTTGTCCAGCAACACCTTGAAGATCTCCAGGGAAGGGGCCTCAGCTACCTCCCTGGGCAATCTGTTCCAGTGCTTCAACACCCTCATGGTAAAGAACATCTTGCCAAAGTTTGGGATGGACTGGCTGATGAACAGGGAAAATTTGTAAGGCAAAAGCAGTTTGGGGTAGGCTGACCCAACAAAACTTGGAAGCAACAGCCTGAGCTAATAGTACTGCTTTAGTAGCTTGGTTTAAACCAAAAACTACTCCTAAGAGATACATTTTTCTTTCTTTCACAGACAGACCCCTGGAGATTAAAGGACTAAGGAACCACAGCCATTTATTAGCAGAGGAATTCTGTGCCAGGCAAACACATTAAGCCAATCTCATTTCTAGAGAGGAGCCAGAGCAGAAAAGTTGCAGTTAGTACATTGCTGCAAATGCCTTTGTGGATCTAGAGCTCCAAAACTTCCTTTGGTGCCCTCACTGCTGCCTCTTGCTAGAAAAGGAGAGGCAAGGAAGATCATGAAACCAAAACTGAGAGCCCTGGGGCTATTCAGTCTGAAGAGCAGAAGGCTGAGAGGGGATCTGATCTAAGTATCTGAGGGGTGGGGGCAAGGGGAAGGTGCCAGGCTCTGTGTGGTGGTGCCCAGGGACAGCACAAGGAACAAGAGGGACAAGCTGGAAGCCAGGTGGTGGCAGCTGAGCAGGAGGAGAAAGTTGTTTGTTGTGAGGCTGCTGGAGGCCTGGAGCAGGCTGCCCAGAGAGGTTGTGCAGTCTCCTCTGGAGAGCTTGCAGCCCCCCCAGATGTGTTCCTGAGTGCCCTGATACTTATTCAAATCAGGATCCAGTTCCAGTTTGGCTGGAAGACACCAATGGAATTCTGCCCTTGACAGTTGCTGTGTTCACAGATGGCTTTTAGAAAGCTGCTGGCAGAGAGGAGAGCCTGGGCTGTGGGAAGCACCTTCCCTAGCAAACAAAACTTGAGAAGGAAAACTGCCTGAGCCCTTCCCTCAGCTAGCAAACTTCAGCACAGATTGGCCTGTGGGCCTGGAGACTAAAGGGAAGCTGCTTTTGGTCTGTTACATTTAGCCACAGCAAGATCTGCAGGGTGGTGTCTCCCAGAGTCCTTAGAGCTCTGGGTCCCTGAGCTGCCTCTCTCAGTCACAGATTGCTCATTTCCCTTCCAAAGGGGTCCAAAGGGCTCAGGTGAATCACTTCTCCACACAGCTCTTCCCACATGCCCTGGGATGGTTGAATCACTCTCTGGAGAGGCCTGGGCCTTCCCACTGACTGCAGGGGGAACTGAGCAACGAAAGGATGGAGATAAGCTGTAGGTAGGGACAGCTTTAAGGCAGAGCAAATGCTCCCATCACTGTCAGCTCTTAGCAGGCCTCCACCCTTCCTCATGTCAAGTGCCAGCTGGAGGATCACTGCCACCAGCCACGCCAGGATGGTGGTGGTTGCCCCAGCAGAGCTACCTTTGCAGGCTGTGGGGGAGGAAAGCCTCTGCTGCTTTCTAGAACCAGAGAACATTTCCTGCTTATCCACTCTCAAAACTAGTGCTGGCCCCACTGGCTGCAGCTGTGTCTGCCCACCCTCACAGCTGACCCCCAGGGCAAGCAGAAGGAGCAATGCAGAAGGGCTACCAATAACCTTTGCAGGGGCTGCAATCAGCACCTGCAGGGGGGCTGCAGGAAAGCCAGGAAGGGACTGTTGACAAGGGATGAGATGGAATGGGTTGAAGCCTGAAGAGGGGAGACTGAGACTGGAGGTGAGGAAGAAATTCTTTGCAGTGAGGGTGGGGAGGAGACACTGGCACAGTCTGAGGACTGTAGACAGCTTCCAGACAGAGCTTTACAGTTTGGTTACATCACACACTCCAGTCAGGGCACTCAGCCCCACAGAGGGGAACTTAGCAGTGCAGCTGCCACTGCTCAGGAAGAAGTGTTCACCTCCACAACACTGGCAAGTGCAAAAGCAGAGTCAGAGCCACATCAAAGCAGACAGACACCACAGCAGGACTCAGGGAGGTGATGGAGTCCCTGGGGTGGCCATGGCACTTGGGGACATGGCTCAATAGCCATGGTGGTGGCAGGTCAGGGCTTGCACTGGGTAATCTTAGAGAGCTCTTCCAACCCAAACCATTCTAGGAATTGCTTTCTCTTTCCCTCCTTCCATCCATCACTCAGATGTGTTCCTGCAAGCAGGTTTCCAGAGGGCTTGCTCTACCCAAAGCCCTTCCCTCACAGAATCACAGAATGGTTTAGGTTGCAAGGGGCCTCCAAGACCATCCAGCTCCAAGCCCTGCCATGGGCAGGGACACCTCCCACCAGCACAGCTTGCTCAAGGCCTCATCCAGCCTGGCAGCCTTGAGCACCCTCAGGGGACATCCACAACCCTTCCTGGGCAGCCTGTGCCAGTGTCTCTCCATCCCTCCTGTAAAGGATCTCTCCCTAATGTCCAATCTTGATCTGCCTTCCTCAAGCTTCAACACATTCCCTGTCACCCTGCCACTCCATGCCATTGTAAAAAGTCCCTCCCTGGCTTTCTTGTAGCCCCTTGACTGTTAAGATCTGCTGTCCATGCCCACACCCCCTCAGAAACCTGCAGACCACGTTCTCATCTGGATCTGCAGTCCCTGCCAGCACACTCTTTCCACCTGTCTCATCAGGCAGAGCAACCAGTGCCATAAACTGGATCAAAAGGCCTCATTTTAAGCTGTCACTGCTGTAAAATCATAAAACACCAATCTGAGAGGTTTCAAAAGAAGCCTGAGTGGATCTGAATGCAACAAGGCTTCAGAAATGAAACCAGCTATCAGCAGTATTCATCTTGTTAGCACAATGGGAAACACAAAGGGGAGCTGGGTTCTCTCTGGAGAGGCTCCATGAGAGCCAGGATCCTTATTAATCAAATGCATTCTGCTCTTTAATTAAAAGGAGAGGGGGATTGCTTGCCTGCTCTCACAGCCCTCATTCATCAGCTCACTTCCCAATTCCTCCTTTTGGTAGATTAGACCTCCACTTGAAAAATAAAGCCCAACCCAAACAAAACCCATGTCCATCATTTTTCTCTTTTCAAAACCCATAAAACACCAAAGCATATCCTGGGAAGCTTTCAGCCCCCTTTTACCTGCCCACAAAGCAGCTCTTAATTAAAACTTAAGGAAGACAAAAGCAGTAGCATGAGGTCAAGACAAGAAGGAAGCACTCACCTTGAGATGTTTCATCTTTTAATTGGGTATCTGGAAGAACTGAGAAGCTGCATCTATCAGTCTGGTGCTAACCTGCTCCGAGTCAGTGGCGAAGAGCCCAGCGAGCTCGGTGGGGCCCAGGCAAAGCTCTAATTGAATTAGGAACTGACTGCTGAGGAGGTCTGTGATGTAATTCCCTTCAGCTTCCCTTCTGAGGAGCAACAAACAGGCAAGATTTATTGAACTCTTCTCACAGAGGCAGCAAATTAAGTTTGTATTGACCTGGAGAGAAAGAAAAGCAACTTTGGTTATGAATTCGTTGCAGCAGAATCATAGAATGATAGAATCAGGCAGGGCTGGAAGGGGCCACAAGGACCATCCAGTCCCAACTCCCCTGCCATGCCCAGGGACACCTCACACCAGCTCAGGCTGGCCACAGCCTTATCCAGCCTGGCCTTAAACACCTCCAGGGATGAGGCTTCCACCACCTCCCTGGGCAGCCTGTGCCAGGCTCTCACCACCCTCATGCTGAAGAACTTCTTCCTAACTTCCAGTCTGACTCTCCCCATTTCCAGCTTTCTTCCATTCCCTCCAGTCCTGTCACTCCCTGACAGCTTAAAAATTCCCTCCCCAGCTTTCTTGTAGCCCCCTTCAGATACTGCAAGGCCATAAGAAGGTCACCTGGGAGCCTTCTCCTCTCCAGACTGCACAGCCCCAACTGCCTCAGTCTCTGCTCACAGCAGAGCAGCTTCAGCCCTCTGCTCATCCTGGGAGGGCTGGCTGACACCTGCCAGGCTCTGCTGCCATCCAACCAGATCTGGAGAGGCTGCAGAGCTGGGGAACCTCATGGAGTTCAGCCAGGACAAGTAGAGTCCTGCACCTGGGCAGGAGCACCCCCAGGCAGCAGCACAGCCCAGGGCTGGTCCTGCTGGAAAGCAGCTCCATGGGGAAAGGCCTTGGAGTGCTGCTGGGCAGCAAGTTCTGCATGGGCAGCAAAGAGCCCTTGGGGCCAGGAGGGCCAAGAGCATCCTGGGCTGCACCCAGCAGCTCCAGGCAGGTTCTGCTGCCCCTCTGCCCTGCCCTGCTCACTCCACACCTGCAATACTGTGCCCACTTTGGGGCTCTCCAGTGCAATGCAGACAGGGACCTGCTGCAGGAGTCCCACAGAGGCTGTGAGGATGCTGGAGGGACTGGAACAGCTCTGCTGGGAAGAGAGGCTGAGAGCCCTGGGGCTGTTTGGGCTGCAGAGGAGAAGGCTGAGAGGGGATCTGAGCAATGGCTGTGAGGGGTGGGGGCAAGGGGAAGGTGCCAGGCTCTGTGTGGTGGTGCCCAGGGACAGCACAAGGAACAAGAGGGACAAGCTGGAAGCCAGGAGGTGGCAGCTGAGCAGGAGGAGAAAGTTGTTTGTTGTGAGGGTGCTGGAGGCCTGGAGCAGGCTGCCCAGAGAGGTTGTGCACTCTCCTGCTCTGGAGAGCTTCCAGCCCCCCCTGGATGTGTTCCTGTGTGCCCTGCCCTGGGTGCTGTGCTCTGGCAGGGATGTTGGACTGGCTGAGCTCTGAGGTCCCTTCCAACCCCTCTCATTTTGTGATTCTGTGAAATATTGAATCTTTCTCTGGAAAAAAAAAAGACAATTCAGAATCAATTGACAGACAGATACAAACCCTGGTCCTGCAGTTCCCTCTGGCAGTCAGCACCTGCTCTGAGCTCACATGAGCTGTGAAGTCCACACAAGGAGAAGCTGCCCAAGGATACTCCACTGCCCTTAGCTGGATGCAGGATGTCCCAGGGCACTCTGAGGAGAGACTAACTCTGTCCCATCAGCAGTCACACAGAGGAGCAATCAAAGCAGTATTTTTGTAGAGGAGGTCCTGCATTTATGGTCTGTGGCTTCTGCTGCACAGCAGGGTTAAGGAGCCCAGCAAACCTCTGGAAGTTCCACAGACAAGGCTGGTTCCTGCCCTGCTCTTCCTGCAGTGGCACAGGCCTGGGGCAGTGCCAAGCACTCATCATTCCCTGTGGCTCCTGCTGTGTTTATCCCAGTAAGGGTCCAACCCATCCTAGATCTCAAAGCAAGACTCAGCTTTGAGGCATTGCCTGCCTTGGACTGACAGCTCTGAACGTTCCTCAAGAGTGACTGAAAGACCTAAAAAGCAGGAAGGAAATCTGAAGTGGATGTGGAGTTGTTTAGTCTTGATGTGGTGAGCCTGGGCATGGTCTCTGCCCCCAAGCAACCAGTGACAGGAGGAGAGGCAATGTGCTGCAGCTATGCCAGGGGAGGTTTAGGGAGAGATGAGGAAAAATGTCTTTGCTGCAAGAGTGGTGAGGGGCTGGGACAGGCTGCTCAGGGAGGTGCTGCAGTCCCCACGCCTGGGGGTGCTCAAGGAGCTGTGGCTGTGGTGCTTCAGGCTGCAGCTCAATGGCCATGGGAGCTGGGTTGGACTTGATGGTCCTGAAGGCCTTAGCCATGCTCAGTGACTCTGTGCCCTGGCAGAACAGCTGTTTCTCCAAACACTGTCATGCTTTAGCTCCATCTTTTCCTCAGGACAGAGCCTTCCCAGCAGCTCCAGAAAGTGAGCTGATAAATCTCTTCATTCATGTTGATGGTTGCAGCAACTGAAACACAGTTTGTAATGCCAAGCATGAAACACCCTGGGGAGGGCTGCAAGCCTCCCTTTGCACATCTCTGTCCATCCTCTTTGTGCAGCACCAGCCCAAGCACTTGCAGCAGTAGCCTGGGCACATCTGCAGTTTCCAGCCCTCTGATGAGTGCTCATTGCTGTCTGGGGACACAAAAGCTCTTGTCCATACTGGAGCATCCAGGTAGAGCCAGGCAGTGATGGAGAACATGGCAGCCTAGGAAACTGATTGCCTAGGTCAGCACACAGCCCACGCTGGCACCAAGCTCAGTTCACCTCCAGCTGGGGGAGGGGAAAGATTCCAGACTCTGGTTCAGACTGGAAGCTTCAATGTGGAATGCATTTCCTGTTGGAAACAGCAAAGGCAAAATGCAGTCACAGCACCTGCTGCATGCATGAGTTTGTAGGGAACTCCAGTAAGAGGCCTGGGGGAGGCTTTGCATAAGCAGCAGCCTTACACATGGTGATCAAAAGCCTTCATCACCCACAGCAGGAGATGGAGAGAGAAGCATCACTGCCATCATCAGAGACCAAAGCCCTCAGCGTCCTGCTTTGGCTCTCCCTTCCTCCTTCACAATGCTGATTATTGTTAGACAAAAGGACAAACTGGAGCTCCTCAGAAAGAACTCAGCACTGAAAGGTCCTGCCCCAGGGTTGTGTGGCCTGGGTCAGGCACATGACCTTCTGCTTCCAAACCAAGCCCTGTGCTTACAGCACCGGTAGGTGCCAGAGCCGTGCAATACTTTGCTAGGCTCAAAGGGAGCTCCACAGGAGAATTCCTGTTTCAGAATGACCTAAAAGGTCTGTAGGACAGAGGGAGGTGCTGGAACTGTTTGGCTAACAGCTTTCAAAGGGCCAGAGAAACATACAACATGCTTAGCACTGGTGAAGCAAGCACAACTCAGATGTCAGCACACACTGCCTGATCCTTGCCTAAAAACAAGCCCCACGGGACTGTCAAATTGTCCAGCAGCAGCAGGAGCAGCTCCATGCTGTGCCACACTTGACATTACTCCATGCATAAAGGTGCAAGCATTTAGGTACTTACCACTGCTGGCCTTGGCTTGTTTGTTTCCTTAGCAGCCTCTTTGGTTGTCCACTTCTCTCATGTGTACTTTGGAAGTCAGGATAACAACTGGGCTGGGTTAGAAGGGCTGTGCTGAGCAGGTCAGAGAGGTTCTCCTGCCCCTCTGCTCTGCCCTGCTGAGGCCACATCTGGAATATTGTGTCCAGCTCTGGGCCCCTCAGCTCAAGAAGGAGCTCAGGGAAGTGCTGGAGAGAGTCCAGCAGAGCCCCAAAGCTGCTGCAGGCAGTGAACACCTCCTGTGAGGCCAGGCCGAGGGAGCTGGGGCTGGCAGCTGGCAGCAGAGGAGCCTGAGGGCTGCCCTCACTCATGGTGACAGAGATGTGCAGGGCTGCAGCCAGGCTCTGCTCAGGGCTGTCCAAAGCCAGCACAAGGGGCACTGGGTGCCAGCTGGAGCAGAGGAGGTGCCAGGGGAACTGAAGGCAAAACTTTTTCCCTGTGAGGGTGCTGGAGGCCTGGAGCAGGCTGCCCAGAGAGGTTGTGCAGTCTCCTTCTCCAGAGGCTTTCCGGCCTCCCTGGATGTATTCCTGTGTGCCCTGCCCTGGGTGCTCCTGCTCTGGCAGGGGCTTGGACTGCTGAGCTCTGGAGGTCCCTTCCAACCACCTTCTCCATCACCCCCTGGCTTCTGTTCTTAGCTGGGTGTGGGGTTTGCAGTGCTAACAGAAATGCTGAGAGGAGCATCGCCAGTGAATGGTTTTGTGTCAGCAGCAGCAAGAGCACTGAGCTCATCCCCACAGATCCTGGCTCAAAAACTAGACCAAGCCTCAGTAAGAGAGAAGTTTCTCAGTGACTTGACTGGAGACTGCCCCTTGGTCTGCAGCAGCTTGAACTCACACCCTGTAGGAGGGAACCCAAAGGGAGATGTTCAGGTTTGCAGTGTTTCAAGGTAGCATCGACTGAGCTGAGATTCTCACACTCCACTCTTCAACACTTCCAGTACCACCATCTACTTCTCCTGCTTCCTAACAGCCTGCATTTCATATCTATCTCTTCAATGCCTTGTTCAGAAAGGAGCCTGTGCAAAGGCTGAGCACTGCTGAGACAGAAGCAGCCATTAGAAGAGCTCCCACGTGCTCCCTTGCTTTTCCCCATCTACCCCAAACAGATGTGTGCTTAAAACTTGATGCTATACAGAGTTTATGTCCCTGCTGTGATGTCCATAAAGCTCTCTGCCTGCTGAGATGTCTGTCTTTGATCAAAGGCAGCTGAATAATAAAACCTTGAGAGAAGTAAAAGAATGCAGAGCTTCCAGGGTGCTTTCCTGCTTTTATTGTTATGCATCCTGGATGGAATCGTTTGCCAGCAGCACTTGAAGTGATTCAGCGAAATCTAACGACATCTCACAGCCTCCTTTCCCAAAGCTGCCTGCTCTCTCTTCCCAGCTCATCTCTTCTTCCCATCGGGTCCCCACCAAGGCAGGCTGAGCTGCAAAGGAGGTGTTCAGCCTGGGGACATCTACAGGCTGCCAGGTCTGCACTGCAAGAGGGAGTGAGGGAGTAAACCTGAGAATTCTACCTGAACTTCAGGAGAATGACAGCTCTGGGGAGCTCCTCCTGCCCCCCTGCCCTGCTCACTCCACACCTGCAATACTGTGCCCACTTTGGGGCTCCCCAGTGCAACGCAGACAGGGACCTGCTGCAGAGAGTCCCACAGAGGCTGTGAGGATGCTGAAGGGACTGGAACAGCTCTGCTGGGAAGAGAGGCTGAGAGCCCTGGGGCTGTTTGGGCTGCAGAGGAGAAGGCTGAGAGAGGATGTGAGCAATGGCTGTGAGGGGTGGGGGCAAGGGGAAGGTGCCAGGCTCTGTGTGGTGGTGCCCAGGGACAGCACAAGGAACAAGAGGGACAAGCTGGAAGCCAGGAGGCTGTGGAGTCTCCTCTGGAGACTCCAACCCCAGCTGGATGTGTTCCTGTGTGCCCTGCCCTGGGTGCCCCTGCTCTGGCAGGGGGCTTGGACTGGGTTATGTCTGGAGGTCCCTCCCAGCCCCTAAGACTGTGCCTCTGTGAGCAGAAAACCCTGGCATGTATAATAATAGATTCATAGAATGGTTTGGTTTGGAAGGGACTTGGAAGACCTTCTAAGCTCCAGCCTTCCACTGGCCCAGCTTGCTCCAGGCCATGCTCATGTTTGTGATCCTTTCAGTTGTTCCTAGCACTATGTGCCTAGATTGCTGTCCATTTTCCACCTACAGCCTCACAGTTAGCAAGATCCTATAGGGCACTGGAGTTACTCTCACATGGCTGCAGAAGCCTCTTGGCCTGGGCCTCTGCCACTTAGCTAACAGTGGAAGAAATTCCTCCTGCAGGCAAAGCTCTGCTCTGCTCTTTCATTGTTAAAGAGCTGTCAGTGCCAAGCCACCACTTTCCATTCTGAGCTAGCTGAGAGCCTCTGCAGCCTCTCTCAGTGGAGCTAAGGAGGGCAGACTGAAGCCTGGCAACCTTCAAAGGTCTAAGAGACCTGGAAATTACAGAGCTGTCTACAAGAGAGCAGCCCAACGAGGCTGCTCCTACAGGCTTAGTAAAGCCTTTAGCTGCCTGCATTGCTGCCAGCAGCTCTGCACAGCAGGGGTACTCACAGTGCTGGGGTCCTGCTGGCAGCCCTGCACAGCAGGGGTACTCACAGTGCTGGGGTCCTGCTCCCTGGAGCAAAGGGCTGCTCCTCAGGCTTCCCCGACTGGCGGGTGAGGAGCTGCAGTGCTGCTGGGCAGGCCTGGGGCTCTGGGAACGCAATCCGAGCAGTCTTCTCCCTGCCGCTTTCCATCGAGGGCTGCTTAGCTTCTCTGCTCCTCCTTGCGGCTTGCTGCTGGCAGGGGTCGGCAGCTTCCCTTTGCATTCCCCACAGTGACCTTGAGGGCAGCTTGCAGGTCAGCAGGACTCCTCCTGGGGAAGAAAGCGGAGGGAAGAAGCAGCAGCTCCTGCTGCTCCTGCTGGCTGCTGCTCTTACCTTGCCACGCTGCTGGCAGACGCTTGCCAGCCTCTGCAGCAGCCGTGTGAAGGAGGCTGGGACAGGAGCTGCTGTCCTGTGGAGGGACAAACTAATTGGAACACAACAGAGGAGAAAACAAAGAAGTGCTGGAGACAAACCTTGGTCTGACAACAGCTCAGAAGGGAGAAGCGAAGGGGTGGAGGTGAGGTTCTCTTTGAGGCACACTGAGGGATGATTGTACCAGCAGGAGATTTGCCAGCCCAGGAGGAGAGGGCCCAGGCAACCCAGCTGCACAGCCATCAAAACACAAACCCGGCCTGCCTCTGCAGCCCCTGCCCCAGGCCAGTGCCCCTGCTGAGCTCCTGCTGCACTGTGCAGACCAGAGGTAGCCAAGGGGTGCTGTGACCATGGCTCCCTGCCCACGGGCAAGGTGAAGGCAGAGATGGCTCAGCAGGCAGAGGTGGGAAAGAGTCTGGGATGCAAGGGTGGCACACGGCAGTGAGCTGGCACCACTGCAGCATTTGGAAGGCTGCAGAGGGACTTGTGCTGAGGGGGTCTGAGCCAGGCCAAGGGGCAATGGTTTGGAGCTGAGGCAGAGCAGGCTGAGAGTGGAGCTGAGGAAGAAGTTGCTAAGGGTGAGGGTGGTGAGAGCCTGGCACAGGCTGCCCAGGGAGGCTGTGGCTGCCTCCTGCCTGGGGGTGCTCAAGGTCAGGCTGGATGAGGCCCTGAGCAGCTGAGTCTGGCTGAGAGGTGTCCCTGGGCATGGCAGGAGCTTGGAGCAGAGGAGCTCTGAGGCCCCTTCCAGCCTGAGCCCTGCTGGGATTTGGTGATTTTCAGTGAAATTAGAGGAGAGAAAGAAACAGAACCAAATCCACTGTGCAGGCAGGAATGAGAGACAACAGTGACAGAGATCTAAAAGGATCATCAGGGAATAAAGAGAGATGAGGCCAAGGCGACAATGAGGCCAAAACAATGATAAGGCCAAGGCAATGATGAGGCCAAGGTGACGAGGCCAAGGCGATGAGGCCAAGGCAATCATGAGGCCAAAACAGTAAGGCCAAGGCTAGGATGAGGTTAAGGCAATGATGAGGCCAAGGTGATGATGGGGTTAAGGTGACAATGAGGCCAAAACAATAAGGCCAAGGCGACGATGAGGTTAAGGCAATGATGGGGTTAAGGTGATGATGAGGCCAAGGCGATGATGGGGTTAAGGTGACAATGAGGCCAAAACAATGATAAGGGCAAGGCAATGATGAGGCCAAGGGGACGATGAGAAGGAGCAGCAGAGCCACAAATCCAGGAGTTGATATCCAATGTTGAGTCCGGAGTGAGGAGATGAGAGTTTGGGATGCAACTTCTGCGTGGAGAAGAGGCTTGGTTGGTGCACTTCTCATCCTCTGCATGGCTCAGCTCTTCAGCACTGCTGCCTGGGCTGGAGGAGCCTCGTGGCAGCAGGCAGGTCGCACAGGAAGCAGAAGCAAGGCCAGAAGGCAAACGTCTTGTGTGCTGCTCAGGCCACAGGCACCACAGCTGCCTTCCGGACCTGGACAGTACCTTGATTGTTTTGGTGGGGAAGGAATTCACCTGCCCTAATGTGTCTGTAAATGGGCAGGAACCACAACCCTTCTTTGCCTGGGCTGGGGTTTTTTATCCTTTATCCTTCTTTCTGGTTGGGTTTTGGGTTGGGTTGGGGTTTTTTGGGTGCTAGCAGTTTCCTTTGATCAGGAAACTTTCTACTTTGTCTTATTCCCTTCCTGGCACTGTTCAAGGACAGGCTGGAGAGAGCAATAAGATCTCCCCTCAGCCTTTTCTGCTCCAGACTAAACAAGAAGCGTTCCAACTTTCCAAATTCTCTCATGCATTTGGGCCTCAAGTCCCTCAAAGTTTTTATTTTGAGATCTATCTTCCAAATTTTCTGATACATTTGGGTTTCAAGTCCCCCAAAGTTGCTGTTTTGAGCTCAATTTTTCAATTTTTCCTGATATATTTGAGTTTCAAATATTTCAAAGTTATTTTTTCAGGCTTAATCTTGCAAATTTTGTGATGTATTTGGGTTTCAAGTCCCTCAAAGTTATTTTTTGGGGCTTAATCTTCCAAATTTTTAATTTATTTGGGTTTCAAGTCCCTCAAAGTTACCATTTTGAGCCTAATCGTTCAATTTTTCTTGATGTATTTGGGCTTTAAGTACCTGAAAGTTATTGTTTTGAGCTACATCTTTCAAATTTTCTGATATATTTGGGTTTCAAGCCCCTCAAAGTTATTTTTTGAGGCTCAATCTTCCAAATTTTTAATATATTTGCGTTTCAGTTCCCTCAAATTTATTACTTTGAGCTTAATCTTCCAATTTTTCTACTCTATTTGGGTTTCAAGTCCCTCAAAGTTATTTTTTGGGGCTTAATCTTCCAAATTTTTAATTTATTTGGGTTTCAAGTCCCTCAAAGTTATTTTTTGGGGCTTAATCTTCCAAATTTTTAATTTATTTGGGTTTCAAGTCCCTCAAAGTTATTTTTTGGGGCTTAATCTTCCAAATTTTTAATTTATTTGGGTTTCAAGTCCCTCAAAGTTACTGTTTTGAGTTTAATCTTCCAAATTTTCTGCTCTGTTTGGGTTTCAGGTCCCTCGAAGCTGCGGTTTTGAGCTGTCCCCTGGGGGTGCCACCAGAGCTGCCCAATTTGGTGAAAGAAACCATTGCCATTCAACTCCAGGTAAGAAATTATTATCCATAGTTTTATGTATCTTTATATAAAAAGTTACAAGTAGCAAGCATATGACAGAGCCACGGGAGAGTAACAGCAGGGACCGTGGGGGCATGCTTTGTACAATGGCAGCTAAGAAAGGGAACTCTGCCAACTCAAACCTCCAGAACACACATGCAGGTTAAGTGTCTCAGTGTCCAATTCAGTCCTGTTGCTGGGTGCTTGCCCAGCACAACAGTTCTCTTCAAGTGATGCTGAAATGGCTAAAAGACCCTGATTTTCAACCAATTCTTCCTGAAACTGGGAATTTGAACTTGCAACAGAAAGAAGAGAGAAGAAAAAAAAAATAATAAAAGAAAGAAAAAAAAGAAGAAGAGAAGAGAAATGCCCAATAAGCAGAATAACCAAAGTCTTATTGCCTTCTAGGGATTGTACTCAACACCTTTTTTTGTGGGTTGTTTTTTGTCAGGTGGTCAGAGAGTCCATAAAACTCTTAGCTGGTGTTTCCAAGGATGCCAGGTTCCCATTCCATTGGAGCATGTTCCAGGTCACCCAGGAGAGCTCCATTCCCAAGCAGGCTGGACATGGAAACAATGCACACAGAGGGTCAGTGTAGGGCTCCTGCCACACAGCAGGCAACAGAGAAGTAAAAGCACAGGGCACAAAATGCAGCAGCTGGGGTAAAACTAAAGTGGTTTTAAGGGAGGGGGAAAAAGAGGGAGTGGGGGGCAAGGAGAGGCTCAGTTAGGAGCCAATTTCTTCAAGTTGGTGGTGAATCTCCACATGGATTTGCAAGCCAAGGGGCACTTGGGGGCCAGCATCAGGCTGCAAAAGGAACATGGGATGGTGCAGTGAGGACACAGCCAAGGTCAGGCTCAGGGAGGCTCTGGCTGCGCTGATCCAGTGAGGGAGGTCCCTGCTGACCGCACAGGGGTTGCACTAGGGGATTTTTGGAGGTCCCTTCTAGCCCAGCCCATGCTGTGGCTCACAGGGTTAGATCCTGAAACATGGGCAGGCTCCTTCACAGACCTCAAAACACTCACTGCAGGGCTCTGCCACCCAGAGTTTGCATGGCTGCATGAAGAGTTGTCTGGGGAGGGGGGAGAGGGGACCCTCAGCAAGTTTGTTGATGGGACCAAACTCCTGGGAATGGCTGACAACACTGCCAGGCTCTGCTGCCACCTGAGAGCTGGGCAAAGGGCAACCTCATGGAGCTCAACAAGGGAAAAGTGAAGAGTCCTGCACCTGGGGAACCCCAGGCAGCAGCACAGCCCAGGGCTGGTCCTGCTGGAAAGCAGCTCCATGGGGAAAGGCCTTGGAGTGCTTCTAGGCAGCAAGTTCTGCCTGGGCAGCAAAGAGCCCTTGGGGCCAGGAGGGCCAAGAGCATCCTGGGCTGCACCCAGCAGCTCCAGGGAGGTTCTGCTGCCTCTCTGCCCTGCCCACTCCACACCTGCAATACTGTGCCCAGTTTGGGGCTCCCCAGTGCAATGCAGACAGGGATCTGCTGCAGAGAGTCCCACAGAGGCTGTGAGGATGCTGAAGGGACTGGAACAGCTCTGCTGGGAAGAGAGGCTGAGAGCCCTGGGGCCCTGGGGATCTGATCAATAAATATCTGAGGAATGGGGTGCCAGGCTCTGTGTGGTGGTGCCCAGGGATAGGACAAGGAAGAACAGGAACAAGCTGGAAGCCAGGAGGTG
Source organism: Semnornis frantzii (assembly GCA_013399775.1). Taxonomy (NCBI): domain Eukaryota; kingdom Metazoa; phylum Chordata; class Aves; order Piciformes; family Ramphastidae; genus Semnornis; species Semnornis frantzii. Next base: position 58,155 of record VWYK01104411.1, read on the forward strand.
GCAGCTGAGCAGGAGGAGAAAGTTGTTTGTGGTGAGGCTGCTGGAGGCCTGGAGCAGGCTGCCCAGAGAGGTTGTGCAGTCTCCTGCTCTGGAGAGCTTCCAGCCCCAGCTGGATGTGTTCCTGTGTGCCCTGCCCTGGGTGCTGTGCTCTGGCAGGGGCTGGGACTGGCTGATTTCTAGAGGTCCCTTCCAGCCCCTACCACACTGTGGGGCTGTGGTTGTCTGAAAGCAAAGGAAGGTTAAAGTGCATTCTGTGTCTGAGGGAAAATACAGGGAAATCTTTGCCTGCACTATCTAGAAGCACCAGAAGCATTCCTGGATCCTTTCCCAGGCAGGTCACTGCAGAGACACACAGAGATTGGGACACAAATCTCTGGCTAGATGCACAGGTGTACACCCACAGGTTATCAGCTACCTAGAACTTCATTAGAAACATGTGGGGACCTGGCAGCTCTGGCTTGGTGGTTGGACTCCATGCTCTTAAAGCTCTCTTCCAACCAAGAATGAGAATTCTGTCACCTGAGATTATATTTATTGAGGTGAAATGCTGCTAACAAATGATACAAAACAAAAAGCCTAGGAAGAGGCTCAAAAAAACCCCCCAACCAACCCAAAAACCACCTCCAAACAAAAACAGAGGGAAGATTAATTTGCAAACATCAACATCAGTGCTAGAAAATCTCTCCCACACCCCCTCCCCCCAACACTTCACAAGGCTGAATGAATAAACTGAAAGCAGATAATTAATTCCACATCTTCCATTGCCAAGTTTGAGAGATTACTTCTCCTGCTGAGGCTCTCAATTTGGGGTTCACAGATAAAAAGGAAGAACAATGAAGCACCAGAGCCATGCAAAGCAGCTGTCTTTATCAAGAGGATGCCAAACTAGGGGGTGAGAAGGGTGCTGTGCAGAAGGAGGAATGAAGAGATCTTGCTTAATTAAAAGTGGTCATCATCTACCTTTCAGTTTTCTCAGCATTCAGACTTGGCTCTCCCCACACAGGGCAACAGACAGCCTGGGAGCTAAGGTGCAGCTCAGCAGAACAGCAGACACACACTGATCAAGCCAGGGCAAGGCAGCAGATGGTGCAGTTGTGGCAGGGTTACTCACCTCCAGCTTGGCTCCTAGACCCTAGTGGTGTTGTACTCAGACTCATGTTTGCTTAGAGACCCAATGAGGCAGAACCTGGAATGTTATGGCTATTTCATTCAAAACAATCATGTTTGCACAGGGAAAAAAAGTAATTCTATGCAGAGAGAGAGAGCTAAGACACAGCACAGCTTGATCATCTGAGCAGTACTCATGAAGTCATTGACATTGGCATGCAGTCAGGGCAAAGTCATCAACTCACTGATTGGGTTTTTAAGAGACAGAAATGTCTTAATGTGCAAAGAAACCAGGGAGGGGATGTAAACAGCCACCAGGATGCACTAATAATGCATGCAAGAGAACAAAAAAAACCCAAACAAAATAATAAATAAAGCAAAAGTTTCTGTGTTTCTGTTTCAGCTAAGTTGTTCATAATTCCATTGTTTTTATCTTTCCCTTGTAAGCTTTCATTCATTCACACTGACAGTCCCTGCAGGTGCCTTGATTAAGCACCCTGGATTCACCACAGGGTGCTTTACAGTTGTGCTGATAAGAAGGGTTCCTTTCAGCTCTGCTTCTAGATGGAGAGCTATGGATAGTCTCTGCTGCTGTCTCATCTTCTAACTGAGAGAGAGGCTGGGGGCTGAGCTGCTGGAGAGCAGCTCTGGGGGAAAGGACCTGGGGGCCCTGGTGAGCAACAGGATGGCCATGAGCCAGCAGTGTGCCCTGGTGCCCAAGAAGGCCAAGGGCATCCTGGGCTGGGTTAGAAGGGCTGTGCTGAGCAGGTCAGAGAGGTTCTCCTGCCCCTCTGCTCTGCCCTGCTGAGGCCACATCTGGAATATTGTGTCCAGCTCTGGGCCCCTCAGCTCAAGAAGGAGCTCAGGGAAGTGCTGGAGAGAGTCCAGCAGAGCCCCAAAGCTGCTGCAGGCAGTGAACACCTCCTGTGAGGCCAGGCCGAGGGAGCTGGGGCTGGCAGCTGGCAGCAGAGGAGCCTGAGGGCTGCCCTCACTCATGGTGACAGAGATGTGCAGGGCTGCAGCCAGGCTCTGCTCAGGGCTGTCCAAAGCCAGCACAAGGGGCACTGGGTGCCAGCTGGAGCAGAGGAGGTGCCAGGGGAACTGAAGGCAAAACTTTTTCCCTGTGAGGGTGCTGGAGGCCTGGAGCAGGCTGCCCAGAGAGGTTGTGCAGTCTCCTTCTCCAGAGGCTTTCCAGCCTCCCTGGATGTGTTCCTGTGTGCCCTGCCCTGGGTGCTCCTGCTCTGGCAGGGGCTTGGACTGGATGAGCTCTGGAGGTCCCTTCCAACCCCTGCCATTCTGTGATTTTGTGGTTTGTATGGATCACAATCAGAGAGGCCAAAGTCCTGTGATTGATACTGGAACAGCAGAGCCAATTCTGCAGTATTTCTGTCCCTCATTACAGCAGAGCTACTTCCTGAGACAAGAGGGTTCCTCACCCCAGGCTTGTGTTGCCATGCATCTAACCTGATCCATGTACTTTGTGTGCACTGCTGTCCTGATTTAGAGGCATGAGACCAAGAGTGGCTGCCCTTGGGGCTGCAGAGGGGGTTGGCCTGGGTGACCTTTGGAGGTGCTTTCCAACCCAGGCCATTCTATGGTACTCAAGGCTACCTCAGTTCCCAGCAAGCCACCACCTATGTGGCTCACTCAAGAAATGAAGGTCACACAAAAAGGTTCTTTGGTTTTATCCCTGTTCTCTGAGGGGCTGTGTGAGTGTGGCTAAGTGTAAAGCAGCAAAAGACAGGAGGTGGAAAGGCAAGAGATGAGGTAGAGGCTCCTGCAGGAAAGAGGAGCGGAGGCGAGAGACGCGGCAAGAGAAAGATGGAATAGGATGATGTGGTGTCAGGAGACAGAGAGCTAGAGAGGGAGGGAGGCAAGCAGGGCTTCAGTGACCAGAGGGAGTGCAGATGCTGGGGCACCCAAGCCCTGCATCAGCAGCCTGTGGGTACTGACCGCTGCACAGCTTTGTCGTGCCTGGCCAGCCTGTGGCTCGTGGTGGGCACCTCCTCCAGCTCGTCGATCTCGCAGGCGTCCGCAGCCTCCTGGGAGTAGCTATGCTTCATGACAAGGATGTTCCTCCTGTTGACAGGCTGGATGAGTGGCTTGACAGGCTGGGGCTGGATCTCTGTCAGGACAGAAGCATCTCTCGTGCTGAGGTTACTCCGGCTGCCCTTGATGCTGGAAACTTGGGATCCACAGTGATGGTCGTGAATGCATTTGGAAGATGACCTCCGCAGTTTGTGGTAGCTCTCAAAGTCATCTGCCACGTCAGCCAGCTCAGCTGCATGGCCTGGCCCTCTCAGGGTGCACAGCTCGTAGTGGGGAGGCTCAAACACCTCCTGGAACACTGTTTGGTCAAAGTCTGCTTTCCTCTGCACAAACTTTTTCCGAGGCTGCTTGATCTGCACTATAACAGAGATCACAATGAGGATGATCACGATGCAGGAAGTCACCCCAATGATAGTCCCACTCGTGTTGGTGAGCTGGTCCAACAGGTTGGCTTTCCTCTTTTCTGTGGGACAGGGGGAAGGGGAGGGAAAGAAGAGAAAGCACAGAGTTAATTCCTGCTCTGGCATCAGGGCTGGACCCAAAGATCTCCAGAGGTCACTCCCAGCCCCTGTGACCCTGAGATTGCAGTTCAAGAACAAAACCAACCAGAATGGGCTCACAGATGACTGCAAAGCTGAGCCTAAGCCTGTGGCTGAGGTCACTTAATCAATCTCCCTGATGAAGAAATCAGTGCAGGTAGGTGTGAGAGCCAAGGGCACCACACACAGGTCCTCTGCATGCCCACCCACCTGGGCACTTACTGATTCAGGGGAGATGAGAAGGAATTATTGATGAAGCAACAGCCACAACAAACAGATGGCTCTGGTGTCACCTCTGAACTCCAGCTGCCTGCTAAAGCCTTCCCAGACTGACACAGATGTTCTCTTCATGTTTGTTTTTTTTCCCCTGTCCCCTCCAGTAAATATATGCAACTAGGGCATTAGGATCAATGAGAGAACAAGATTTCCCAGGATTTAAAAAGGAGTTCTTTCTGCATGGCAACTTTGGTGAAGCCCTGATATGAATGAGCTGCCTGGGACTGCTGACAGGGCTGACTAAAACAGCCAGGTCAGGAGGGAACAGAAATGTTAGCCAATGCTCACAGCTTCACAGACTCAGTCAGGTTGGGAGGGACCCTCCTGGCCACCTCCTGCAGCACAGGGACACCTGCAGCCAGAGCAGGCTGCACAGGGACACAGCAAGGCTGAGCTTGGATGGCTGCAGGGATGGGGCCTCCCTGCCTACTCCAGTAGCTTCACCTGGGCTTTCTCTGACTGCCTGGCAGAGACTCTGAGGACACAGCAGAGTTAGCCACACAGCAGCAAACAGCTCTTTTGTTTTGCTGGACTCAGCAAACCTTTTTGAGAAGGTAAATGCAGAAGGCCAAGTGAAGAAGCTGCTTGGTGAAGGTATGAAGAAAAGTGAACCAGTGGGAGTGGGTTTCTGTTCTCCTCTGTGCTAGAGAAGAGGAGAACAAATAATCATTTCCCAGTGGTATGTTCAGGGTGGGTTTGGGTGAAGAACATCACTGCCATGGCACAGTTTTGCTGTGCTCTTTCATTTGTGTTCTCCCCCAGTGCACTGCTTGTCAGGATTTTCCAGGCTTCAGCAGCCTTATGGGCTGCCTGCTAATCCATCTCATTCTGAAGTTTGTTACTTGATTGGTTCCTAAATTTGGCATATCCCATGCTTCCAGGAACAAATCTGCAACAGTGAGGGGGAGGGAGGGAAGCAAACTGCCTCCCTAGCTTACAGTGTAAGTTAGTTAAGCTCTTCTCCCTCAAGACAGCACAGATGCTGGGGTTTGGTTCTTTTTCTTTTGCAGAAGCACAAAGCAGCATTCAGAAACCACTGCAGCACCTGCTTGAGAACATCACTCCCTACCTATGAAAGTCTGCCTCATTTCACAGACTCTCAGATTCATGCAATGGATCTTAGGCTGGAGGGGACCTTGAAGATCTTCTGGAGATGAGAGAATCAAAGAATGGTTTCAATTGGAAGGGACCTCAGAGCTCCTTTGCTCCAAGCTCCTGCCATGCCCAGGGACACCTCTCAGCTGCTCAAGGCCTCATCCAGCCTGGCCTTGAGCAACCCCCAGGCAGGAGGCAGCCACAGCCTCCCTGGGCAGCCTGTGCCAGGCTCTCACCACCCTCACCCTCAGCAACTTCTTCCTCAGCTCCACTCTCAGCCTGCTCTGCCTCAGCTCCAAACCATTGCCCCTTGGCCTGGCTCAGACCCCCTCAGCACAAGTCCCTCTGCAGCCTTGCTGCAGGCTCCCTTCAGGCACTGGCAGGCAATGCAAACCATGCAAAGGCTGCAGGTAAACCCCACTGGTGTCTCTTCATCTCCTCTGCTGCTTGGTTTGTGCTCTCCCTGCATCACTCTCCCTGAGCTTTGTCCCACCTGGCACACAGTTCACAAGACACAGGATAAAATGCTGTATCCCACCCACAGTGACTCTGAGGTCTGCACTTCTCCACATTACCTTTGCAGTGGTTCTCATCCCAGGGATACACACAGTTCTGGAGGCCATTGCAGACCAAGGTGTTGTTGATACACATATTACTGTGGCAGAAGAATGCATTGGCTTCACAAGGGGCTGGGAATGAGAGGAAAAGCTGAGGTTAGGGAGCAGATCATTCAACACACTGACCAAGTAACCTGGAACAGGAAACAGCTGAACAACAGAGGTTCAAGAATTGCCTAGGCCTGGGAGAGACCCTGCAAGGGCATCCTGGCCACCCCCTGCAACACAGGGACACCTGCAGCCAGAGCAGGCTGCACAGGGACACAGCAAGGCTGAGCTTGGATGGCTGCAGGGATGGGGCCTCAAGCACAGCCCTGGGCAGCCTGTGCCAGGCTCTCCCCACCCTCACTCTGCAGAGCTTCCTCCTCAGCTCCAACCTAACTCTGCCCTGCTCCAGCCCCAAACCATTGCCCCTCATTGTCCTATTCCTACAGCTCCTTCTGAGCAGTCTCTCCTCAGCCTTCTGCCTTACATCCAACCTAAACCTACTCCCTGCCTACTCCAGTAGCTTCACCTGGGCTTTCTCTGACTGCCTGGCAGAGACTCTGAGGACACAGCAGAGTTAGCCACACAGCAGCAAACAACTCTTTTGTTTTGCTGGACTCAGCAAACCTTTTTGAGAGGGTAAATGCAGAAGGCCAAGTGAAGAAGCTGCTTGCAGCCTGCCTGCAGCTCCCCTTCAAGTATTGAAATGCTCCTTGAACACCTCTAATATTCACCATGAGGCCCTGAGAGCACTCAGGCCCCACACTCTTCATCATGCTGTGGCAGGAGATTCCCAGTCCCAAGACAGGAGGACTTCCCATAGCCTGGCTGCAGTGGTTGTCCCTCACCAAGCATTGCTGGAGGGTGATTGATATTCTAGCAACAGCTTTAGCCACAGACCCAAAGCACCTATGAGCTGCTCTGGAAAGAAGTTAACTGTGTCCCAGCCCAGCCCAGGGTATGGGAAAGAGTTTAAACTTAGATTTAGGAGAAAACTGGAGTGACCCAGAGAAAAATTAACTTAGTGCTCATATCGAGGTTGCACAGAGAAAATACAATTACAGAATCAAAATTACCTTTAAAACCTTTCAGCCACAAGAAAGGCTGCAGTGGAAAGGACTCCTCTGATCATGAGTGTGAAAGTCATACAAGGCAATAATTTAAGTGTCCCTGGGTCTAGAAGAATGATGCAGATAAAAGCTGCAGGATGAAGGCTTAACTGGCAGCAACAGGCTGCAGCTGGGAAGGAGCAGCTGGGAGCCACCAGAAGGGCAGAAGCATTGAATGGTTTGACTTGGAAGGGACCTCCAAAGGCATCCAGTCCCAGCCCACTGCAGTCAGCAGGGGCAGCCTGGGCTGGAACCAGACGGCCCTTAAGGTCCCTTCCTGCCCGAAGCATTCTGTGGATCTGTGAAAGCATTTACAGTGGACACAAGATGGTGCAGTGCTCCTGGGAGACAGGCAGGCAAGAGCTGCTCCACGGGCAGGGGAGAGCAAGGGATGTTATCCCATCCAGACTCTTACCATCACCACATACAAAGAAACCTGAATTTGGTATTTTAAGATTACTGCTTTCAAGATGGATACCAACTGAGTCACTGGAGGTGTCCACATCTGGTTACTTGCTGGAAGCTTTTCACAATGCACATGGAGCCCATAACCTGCACTTCTGCCTCTACTAATGCAAAGTGATCATCAATTCTTTTAATCCTGAATAGCCTCAAGGCAGAGGAACACAAAGAGCATTAACAGCTCTTCCATATGCCATGTTCAGCAAGTACCATGGCACAAAAGCAGTCATCTTCCAGATGAGAACAGAAAATACCACTGCTTGCACTGAGACACTGGAATGAAGGCTCACAAGTGAAACACAGAGCAGAAAACTGCTCTAGAGAGCACTACAGGAAACAAAGAGAACCACAGAGTGGGTTGGGCTGGAAGGGAGCTGCAGAGGGCATCCAGTGCCACCCTGCACTCAGCAGGGACATCCTGCACTAGAGCAGGTTGCTCACAGCCTGCTCCAGCCTCACCTTCAGCATCTCCAGGCACGGAGCCTCAACCACCTCCCTGGGCAACCTGTGGCAGTGTTCCAGCAGCCTCCTGCTGCACAACTTGTTCCTCACAGCCAA
>VWYK01104422.1:21679-39985 GCA_013399775.1 Semnornis frantzii
GAGGCCTCCTCTGGACCTGCTCCAACACTTCCATGTCCCTCCCGTGCTGGGGGCTCCAGAACTGCACACAGTAATGAGACATTGGGGAGGAATTCTTCCCCCTGCGGTGAGGCACTGGGACAGGCTGCCCAGAGAAGTTGTGGGGGCTCCAGGCCTGGGTGTTCAAAGCCAGGCTGGGTTTGGCCTTGAGCAAGCTGCTCTGGTAGGAGGTGTCCCTTCCAACCCAGCCCCTCTGCGGTTCTATGCCGTAGTGCCAGCCCCATCACCCGCCCGTCCCAGAGAAGCGAAGCACTGCAGGAGCCGCGGGTGTGGGATGGCTTTAACGAGTGCAGCTACAGCCGGGACCCTCCGGCCCCTTCCCGCCGAACCGGCACCGAACCGCGCGGAGCTGCTTCCCCTGACCCTCACCGGCAGACATCGGCCCTGACCCTGCTCCGTGGGTTTCAGACCAGGGCGTCACAAAGCTCAGGAGGGGGTGGGGAAAGCAGCACCTCCGGCCCCCGAGGTATCACAAAGCCGTCCGAATAAAACCGAGTTTACAAACGGAGACACTAAGCTTGGCACTGTTAGTCAGAGCCTCAGGCGATGGCTTCTGGCTGCAGCCCGCGGGCGGCTCCCCAGGCAGTGAATGGGTTAACCAGGACACAGGGCAGTCCCCTGCTCTCTGCCATCCTTCAGACTAAACCCCTTCACCCTGAGCTCACCGCAGCGCTCAGAGATGGCTCCAGGGAGGGCTGCCAGAGCCCAGCAGCTCGCCAGGGAAACACCGAAGTGTTCCCAGGGATCCCCTGTCACAGGCACTGTCCCTGCCGGGGAGTTCTGCATCTGCAGGATCAAACGAGTGATGCTGCCTCTTGCAAGTCCTGACCTTGGCACGGCAGGAGGCAGAACCGCTGCTGTGCCTGCTCCTCCAAGCCTTAGGCAGACAAATGCAGTCCCTGCCTGCCCAGCCACTGCCCTCTCCTGCAAAAACGCCGAGGAGGGAAAACCAAGGGAGGGACTCTCCAGCACAGCACAACTGACAGTGGGTGAGGTCTGAAGCCCCTGACCCCTGAGGGGGGTTCAGGGAAGGTGCAGCAAAAACACCTCCCGTGGAGCTTTGTAAAAAGCAGAAGGGCAGGTGTGTGCCTCCCGAGGAGCCAGGGGAGGCAGGCACTCGGTCTGCTCTGCACTCCTGCTCAGGCCAAGGTGGCCCAAGGGGACCAGACCAGAGCTCCCCTAAGGGACAAGGCTGCTGCTGTGACAGGAGCTCGGTCTTGAACACTGCCTGGAGCCTTTGACACCTTCTGCAGCTGTTGCAGATGCCAGCCTGTCATCACTGCAGGGCCCTTGGAGTGAGAGAAAAGTGCAGAGCTAATGCATAGTTATAAAGCCAACACTGAGAAACATCCCAGGGGAAATTCATCTCTCCAGAGAAATGAGTGAAGCTAGGGACTGCCTCGGCCCAGAGCTCTGTCTGGGCTCAGTCTCCAGCCACAGATGCAGACAGAAGGGGTGGGGGAGGGTAGGGACAGGGTAATCACTACCCCTGGGCTCCTCCCAGGCCCTGGAGCCCAGGAATCCAAATACCCTTTCCAATTCAAAATAAAACCCCAAAGGCTTTCCCCTATTTGATTTGGTCCAACAAAATTGTGCTTCAGAGAGCAGAAAAAGCATCAACAGCCACGGCTGTGGGCAGCCACCTGCTGCAGATGCTTTGTCTCCTCACTTGTCTACAGGAACAGACTTCAAAACTCTTTCCATTTAACCTTTCCTTCTCCAGACTGTGCTCACTCTGTAGCCAGGCACTGGTACAGAGAAGGAGCCACTGTTCAGGGTGGTTCCAGTGCTGTGTCCCAACGACTTCCTGGGAAAAGTTCTCCTCAAAGGTTCTTCAGTGGAACTGCTCAGTCCTCAGCCAGTTAATGCTCTCAGGGTTCCCAGAAGGAACTTCATTATGGCTGATGGTTCAGTGTCACCTGGAAGGTCAAAGCAAACAAGGATAGAACACTTCACCATCGCTGAGGAGAGCCTGGGAGAACAAAGCTCTTAGAGCTGGTGAGGAGGAAGCAGCCCTGGGCTGGGGGCACTGCTCACTGCCATGTCCCATAGCCTGGAGTGCAGCACTGGTGGAGCTAAGAGTGGCTCTGGCCCCTCCCTCCCCACACAGAGTTAATCTACACCTGACATCTCGGAGCTGCACCTTGGCCTCCCTCATTTCACTGTGTCAGCCTCAGCACCTCCCTCAGATGCAAAGAACCTGAGGAAGTGAGACCCCTCTGTCCCACAGGGTGCTGGGAGGAGGCCACTCCAGAGCTCAAGCCTCCAGCCCCAACCTCCTGTGCTCACATCTACACCTTACCAGCTACAGCCTCATCAAGCACTGGCTGCCACCACTGCCAGTAATTGCTGGCATCTGAGCCACCAGGGCAGCTTACAGCTCAGGGCTGCACTGGTGGGAGCTGCAGAGGACACCAGAGACCAGAAAGGAGCTTCCCAGCTGGGCTGGATCCTGCATCAGAGCCCACAGGGCACAGGCAGAGTCCATGAGTGTTGGGTTGCTGTTCTCCAGTACAGCCCAGTTCTGGAGATCAGGGCCTCTGGGTGACACCTGGCACGGCTGCTACATGACTTTCACCACAGGGGCTGAGCAGCAGCTGCCAAAACAGCAGGTGGGTGGCAAACCATGGCCTGTGCCCCTGGAATGTTCACAGATTCAAGTACTTTCACTCCTGAACTCAGCAGGGGCAGGGGATGTAAACTGGCAGCACCTGGAACTTGGCCTCAAACCAACAGCCAGAGCCAGGCCCCAGTCCTGGAACTGTCTGCATCTGAACACCTGGCATGAAGATGAGGAAGAACTGCTCTAGTCTCTGAAGTCTTTGGCCATTTCTGTGGGACACTCAGGTGCCTCTGTTTTTAGCTCTGCAGGTATGGTTTTGCTCTTTGCAGTCCTTCCTTCAGGAACTGGAGGTAAGTTGCAGTTGAAGGGTCCTCAAAATTGGTCGAGAAACTAAAGATGTTACTTTCAACATCTTCAGGCTTCATAGAAGTAATATCCAGGAAGTAGTTGGCATTGATATGGTGAACCTGGGAGAGAAAACAGATGAAGACATAAAAGGCCAGACCAGCTCCCAGCCCACTGCCTTGGCCTCCAGCCAGCACACAGGGGACAAGCCTGGGGAAGAATCTCCAATGCTTTGCAAATGCTAATTCAGCAGCCAGGCCTCAGAGTTGTGTTTCTCAAAGATGTGTGACAGGCAGGGGCCTGGGGGCTCTTTCTTCCCCCAGGAGTGCTGAGCCCTCTCTAGGGTTAAGAGGAGGATGAAGACGATTTGGGAAAGCTCAGGCAGGTGTATAACTTGGCTCTGAAGGGAGGGAGAAGGGGAGGTGGCAGCACTGCCTGCTGGGGTGGTGCTCTGAGCCCAGCTGAGCTGCAAAACCAGCACTGAGCTTCAAATACCTCTGGAGGTGGGCACGGGGGGGACATGTAAGCACCAACCACAGGGCTGAGTTGGAGCCACCCAGCAGCCTGCAGCCTCATCTGGAGGGGAGCCACTGAAGGGCCAGCAGTGAGACACTGCATGTGGTGGTAGCTCAGACCTGGGAAGTGTGGGGCACAAGTGGCTCAACTCTGGCAGGATGCTGGGCTGCAGAGAGCCCAGCTGCTGGCACACAGCAACTGCTGCCATCCTTCAAACCAAGGCAAGGGGGGCTGCTGGGGAGCAGAGCTGAAGCCTGGGGATGTGCTAATGGCTGATCTGCTGTGATAAACCTGGGAATCAGGAGGAAGATAAATGTGCTAGAAGGTGCTGATAAGGAGTATGAGCACAATGGGTGCAGGCAGCAGGCTGCAATGGCCTCCCGAAGGTCACTGACTCCAACCAGGGACAATGAGGAATCACAGGCAGCTATCTGGTGCAAGTCAGACTGTTTCCCCTCACTGCTGCTGCTCTGCCTCTGAATAAAAAGACATTTCCTTGATTTCTTTGTAGAGCTGCTGACTGCCACAGCACCCCTGAGAGCACAGCACCATGAGGGACTGTGGCCCCACAAAGCCTGGAGGAGCCAGGGAATGGCTGGAGGAGCAGACATTGGCTTCAGGGTCTGTGAATGACCCTGCAGAGGGCACTCTCTGATGGGGAGAGCCCAGCCCAAGGTCCTGAACTCACCACGGTGCCGTTGGGCAGACAGATGATCATCTCCACGGGGAAGTTGTACTTCTCCAGGTGCAGGGCAGCCAGCTTGCTGTGCAACTCATTCTCTCTGTTGCTCTGCAAGAAAACCCCAAAGAAACATTCCTGCACACTCTGAAGCTAGCAGAACACCCCTGAACACAGGAGGCAGACCACAAAGCATGGTAGTAACTGGCTCTGTTCTCATCACCTGCTTTAGTGTTCCCTTCCAGTCAGTCTCCCTCTCACATTTCATCTCTAGCTTTTCTCCCCAAGCAATAAAATCACCCCAAGACACTTCCCAGACACACCAATGGCCTGATCCCAGCTTTTCCCAGAGTCTCCAGCTCTGTGAAGGGCCCCAGCTGGCAGCACAGGCCCAGAGATGAGCTCCTAAACCAGCAGACTCAGGGTTCAGACAGCATTTGGCTGCTCCCTGGTTTAGAGAGGAGTCTGTTGGTCGATGACACAAATAGCCTTGAGTAGGGCTCTCAGAGTGAAGCATTTGGTTTAGTTTTTAGCACTGGCACTATGACAGAGCACAGGAGGTCACTGTGCCATTTACTCAGCCTGTCTCCATCTGGCGTTTGCTTGCCTCCTGCAACCACTAGGACACAGAGCTTGGAACTTAAATCCTCCCCCTGGCCCAGGTGGGAGCTCTTTGCTCCTGCTGGCACCCCTGTGCCAAGCAGCCTCTGTGTTCCCCAGCCCCAGATGTGGCCGTGGCACTCACCTGCAGCTCCTCCAGCTCCTTCACCAGGGACCAGCTGCTCACAAAGCTCTGGTTCAGCAGGGCGAGGATGGGCGAACTTTCCAGGACAGTCTCCCGGAGAGTTCGCCCCGAACCTGGCAGGGGAGGAGGCAGAACCTGGGCTGTGTTTCCTTGTTGCCATGTTTGATGCCACCACAATGCCATTGCTTTGGTTGCTGTGGCACTTGGCTTGGGCTCCCCCCAGCCTGACCCACTGTGGGTGTTCTCCTCTGCTGGCAGCTTCCTACAGCTTATTGCTTCCCGTGGGTGCTGAAGGACTCACCCCAGGAGACCTCAGCCTCTTGCCAGGCCATGGAAGGACCAGGAGGCCATGGAGGCTGATGTGGTCCTTTGGGAAAGGACCAGACCCTGAAGATCAACCCTGAATGCCTCTAGATGCTTGTGCTGAGCAGAACCCAGCCATGCTGGGGAGCTTTTAAGGGCAGAGAAGACTAAGACCACCTCATCCCTGGAAGTATTCCAGGCCAGGCTGGATGAGGCTTGCAGCAATCTGAGCTAGTGGGAGGCATCCCTGCCTGTGGCAGAGAGGTTGGAACTTGATGAGCTCTAAGGTTCCTTCCAACCCAAACCATCCTATGATTCACCCTGCAGATGCTGCCTCTACTCAAGCAGACTGAAAGGGAAGAGAAAGGGGAAAACCAGACCCATGTCTCTCCCTCAGCAGAGGCACCTGAGTTATCCAGAGCTTGTCTCAAAGAGCTCTGATCCTGCTGCTGAAGCCCTAAGGTCTGATCAGCAATTTCCCACTTCCTGCCATTTTCTGTTCAGCATCTTCAGGGCCAGAACAAGCAACACAACCCTCACTGCTGGCTCATGATCAGCTCTCTGAACTCCAGCTCCTCTCAGAGCCTGAACAAGGCTTCTCATTTCTCCAGCCATGCTGGAACTGTTCTCACCTCAGCAGGACTGATCATCCAGGGCACCCCACAGCAGGATCGAGTGCACCAGCTTCTTTTCTGCTTTTGCTCTCTCAAAAGCTTGTGTGAAGGGCAGGTAGGAGACCTGGGGACAGAGAACTAGCTTGAGAAACATAGAACAGCCCCTCTCAAACACCAGCAGGGTCTGGAGGACCTGCCACACCCCACAGACAGAGTTCAATTCGCAGCAGATCCTGCAGATTAAAGCAGATGATAACTGTGGTGCAATCCCTAAGGACAACTTCATCTCCTGGTGAGATTGCAGCAAGCCCCTCACAGCAGGAGGGCTGTTAGCAGCACCTGTAGAGAGCCCCATCCTCACCCACTGCAGAGAGCAGGTCTGCAAATGCACTTCAGCCAGCCTGGGACATTTACCCTGGAGATATTTATTACCAAACCTTGCTGAAACAGCTTCAAAACTGCCTGAAAGGAAGCCTGCACAGAGATTGTTCCAATCACTCAAATGAAAGGAACTTGTATTAACATCTTGGCAGCTCCAAGGGATATTTGTAAGCTGAGGCAACAAGGAGGCAGCCACTGAAACGCATCCCCTCAGCCAAGCAAGCAGTGACAGGCAGTAGCCATCTGCTCCACAAGCTCCTGGGGTGTTGCATTGTTTGGGTCACCCAGTGCTATAAATCTGTGTCTCCCTGCAGGGTAGAGAGGCACAAGGCAGCTGTGTGCTTGCTGCTGATAAGGAAGGCTGGGTCCAAAGGCAGCTGAAGGCTGCAGGAGCAGGGCTAGAGGAGAGCATTTGCAGGCAGCGCTGTTACCTGCGCCGCTCCGACCTCGCTTTGGCAGCTACTGATGAGCAGAGGAAGGAGGGGAGGGGGAGCCTGCATCTACAGCACAAGCATGGCACTGGTGGCATCCAGGCTTTGCTTCTGCCTGTGTGACCCAAAGGGCCTTTCAGAGGGGCTGCACTGCCTCACCTGCAGCCTGGCAGCCCACTGAGCCACACATGCAGTGCCTGGGAGGCACAGGCTGAGCTGCAGACCCTCGCACCGCTCTGAATGCTGAGCAGGTTGTGGCCTCTGGGTTCTGCTCCAGGTGCTTGGATGGGTCAGTGGAGATGACCTGCCCCAAAGAAATGTGCCAAGGAAGAGCCCAGCCCCTTCCTCACCTTCTTAAATGGATACATGGCCACTTCCAGCCTCCGGGCTGCCTCTTCCCAGGGCATTTGCTGCTGCCAGGTTATCTCTTCGAACACAAACTGGATGGGCTCCCCCGAGGGGTCTCTGCTGTCAATCACATTTCCATTCTCATCGTGGATCACAGAGGGGATGGAAGGTCCTGTTGATTCCAGCTCCATCTGCAGGAGAAGAGGCTGAGTTGGACACTGTAGACATCACAGACTCTCAGGGGCTGGGAGGGACCTCAAGAGATCAATCCAGTCCAAGCCCCCTGCCAGAGCAGGACCACCTATACTAACTCCTCTTCCTCCTCACATTCCTCTCTTTTTTTTTTTTTTTTTGCCAGGATCAAGATGCACAACGAGGCTGTGGCAGCTCCTCGTGGAGACACAGCTTCATCTATGGGCTCCTGGAGCTGCCCTTCACCAGCTGCAGACAGGTTTTGTTGGGGCATGGCAGGAAAGCAACTTCATTTCCCTCAGCTGTTGTCTGACTGGGCTTGCTGCATTGGGAGTTCATGAGACCTCCATGCTCCCACCTTCCCAGGGGAGACTTTTGGGTGTGGGACACCCGATTCTTAAAACCATTGGGACCTGCTGGACTAGTTTGAAGCTTTTGCTCATGCTCATGCCACTAGCAGAGCCCTGACACAGCCCGTGGTTAGCCACGAGAGGGTGCAGCAGCTGCTTAGGAGCTTCCTGGTGCTTCAATGTTCTGCCACGTCTGAAACGATTTCTAAGTCTCTTCTCCTGACTTCAAGCAATCAAAAAGAATCCTGGATCTAGTTTAGGAGAAAATGAGACTGTTCAGTTCAGGTATTCAAAATCCTGACTTGTGTTTCCTGTCCCAGGAGCTGGGATTACCAAAAATTAGAGGAATAACCTCACAGTTGCTAAACTCAGACACTCCCTAGCTCATACACCCCCTGGGCTCAGAGCCTGGCTTCAGCTCCTCATCTTCTCAAAAAATGGAAACAAGTCACAGGGCTGCAGGAGCTCAGGATTCAACCCACAGGGAGGCAAAACCCAGAGTGTCACAAGAAGTGGCAACAGGCAAGCAGGCTGCTGCAGAGGCCATAACAGATCAGCAGATGATATTGTACTGGAACATTCAAGAAAAAGCTCTGCAGCCCAGGCCCAGCTGAGGTGACACAGCCCAGGGCCAGAGCAGCTCAAGTCCCTGCTGGGATCTGTATGCACACAGAGCAGTGGCAGGAGCACAGACCTGAGGCAGGTAACCAATGTCCACTTCCATGTTGCTGCTCTCACTGGCCCCATACAGCCACTCCATGTCAACGTTCAGAGACCTGCAGGGAGAACCAACTCTGCTCAGGGCCACCCCAGCCTGCAGCTGGGCATAGAACCCCCAGATCCAGCACAACATCCACTGCTCCTCTTGCAGGGGAAGCACTGGAGCCCAGAGCCTCTGGCTCCTTGGAGATCACCGTGCTCCCTGCACAAGGCCAGGGCCCAGGCACCCACCCAGCACTCTGGACTCCTGCCAGTTCTCTGTCAGAGCAGGGAGGAGAGAGATGCCTCTGCTCCCTGCTTCCCTCCCTGCACTTAACTCACACATCCTGATCCTGCTGAACTTTTTAAAGCCTTTTTTTGGAAGCAAGAGGCTTTTCTAAGGAGCTGCTGGCAGAGCTGTAAGTGTCTGCTTGCTGTAACAAATGTGCTGACAGAGGCTCAGGGATTAAGCCACCAGGAGAATGTTAGAATAGAATTTTCACTCCAGCCATCATGGGCAAAGAGATTTGAAGCTTCTCTCCTCTACAAGGCTCCCAGCTGGTTGCCAGAGAGCAGGAAAGAGCTGGTGAGAAGCTGTGCACACAAAACATTAACCTGTGAAACGTCAGGCACAAAGTATGTCCAAGCAAGAGCAGCAGGCTGGGCTGAGCTTCAGTGCTCTGAGCCAGGCACTGGCATTGCCAGGGGCTGCTCTCCACACCCTGCCTGTCTCTGCCCATCCTCCAGTTACCAAGTGACAGCTACCAGTAAGTGAATCAGACCCTGAAATGAGTCTGGGATCTTCAGTGAGCAGTGAAGATGCATTTGCCAGTTTTGTAGACTGCTGCAGAGCTCAATTCTCTCAGATTTTCCATGGACTTGGCTGAAAAGCAGCAGCTCATCCATCACAGACACCCCAGCAGCCTTCTGCAGCTTGCAACAGGTCTCTGGCATCTGCAGGAGTCCCCTGCTGGCACAGGGCAAGGAGAGCAGCACTTGTGACGGTGCTGCTAACGAAGAGGCTGCTGCCTGTCTCCAGGGCAGTATCAGGACAGCTTCAATTCCCCATCCCTGTCTGTCTGCCTTGCCTGCAGTGGTTTGGCACAGCACAGCTGAGGCTTGGCTGTGCAGTTGCAGCAGGTGTCAGCTGCAGCCAGGTTGTGTAAGGACAACGATCCCCAGCCCCATGTCCCCAGCAACCTCTGTCCTGCTTCTCCCCTGTCCCTTCTCTGCCCTTTGTCCTTCCCTGCCTCTTCTGAGCCAGATGCTCCCCAGACCTGTGAATCAACACAGCTGTCCCTGCAAACTGCAACAGAATCAGTCTGGGGAGCAACTGTATGGAGAGAAGGGAGGGCAGGGTGACCCCAGTGACTGCTGGCAGGGAAGGATGTGTGGGGACAGCAGATAAGCAAACAGCAGAACCAGCCTACCCAAAGCTCAGACTGTAGGATCTGCCCACCCTGCACAGACCAGGATGCCCACATACAGCAAGGGGCAGAGCTGTCACCACACTCTTCGGAGCCCACCAGCCTCCCCCCACACACAGCCCCACTCCTGCACAGGACAGGATCCCAGAGCCCCTGAGTTCCACTGGGATTCATTTGTAACAATCCCCAGCTCTGAATTTCAGCACTCAGGAAGAGGCAGGCAGGGCTGTACCTGCTGTTGGGAACAAAGAGCTTAAACTCTCGGACGTGGGAGGAGTCCCTGGAGAGGACAATGTGCCCTGTGAACTGGCCTGGGGAGAACCAGAAGGGGAAGTCTGGTGGTTCGTTCAGCTGGAACTCAGCATGGATCCTGCAAAGAGAAAGGAGCCATCAGCTGCAGTGCCAGGAGGAGAGAATGGATCATGCACCACAGATGACAGCAGGGAGAAGTTATCTCCAGGCACCAGAAATTAGAAAGCTAAATTGGGGCAGAGGTTCAATCCAAAAAGCCTTTCACAAAGCACAATGAATAAAGACTGGGTCAGAATCATCTCTAGTATGCATGCCTTTTGGAACTGGGCAAGTGTCCACCCTGGAAGGATGAACTGCATTATCAATTCCTGAATGCTGGATTAGCCTAAGACCCCTTCAGCCTCCCTCCCAGCTTGGCCAGGCAAATAAAAGCTGTAACACTCCCAGCAGAACAAGAGAACACTTCCCCACTGGCCACCACCTAACTCATTTCTTGCTAATTAGACTCTTCTTTTTCAGCCAGGGATAGCTCCAAAGGAAGTGATGGAGAAGGGCTCCTCTCCTGCAGGTGGGCAACAGACCCTGCCTCACCAGGGCCTCAGTGACACTGGCATTATGGGTGCCCTCTTTGGGCACCAACAAAGTGTCACACAGGGAGGAGGAGCTATGAACCATCCTCTTCTTCTAACTGCTTCACCCCCCTCCAGCCAGGGCACATCTGATCTTGTTTGGAAACAGGACTGCACATGCCATGACCCTCCTCTGCTCTGCCATCGACTCACAGAGGCCTTCTCCACTCCCCTGAGATATGCAACAAACTCCCAAGTGCCCCCTGGGCCTCACCTGAAGGCTATGGTGTAGTAGAAGGTGCTGATGGCTTGGATGCAGGCCACAGCTCCCTGGGGAGCAAAGCGGCTCTTGACGAAGGGGCGTGGGTGGAACATGCTCAGAAGCTTGTGGATGATGACCTAGGGAAAGAATTGTGAGCAAAAATGACAACAGCTCCTCCACCACAGGGCAGCTGCAGCTCCAGTAACCCCCTCACACACAGCTGGATGGCAAAAGGCTTAAATCTTAGCTCAGAGACTTGCCTAATCACCAACCAGGGACCTGAGGGAAGAGGCTGCTCTCCTGAGCAAAGCCCCCTCCCATGATTTTTGGGCTGTTCCCACTCTTTGCAAGTTTCCATCATCCCACCTGGCTGAACACCTGAGCACAGTAAATTGATCCAGGAGGCTGCCTCCATCAGCACTGCTTAAGACTTTGGAAGAGTAAGCATGGAACCAATGGACACAGCAGGCTGCTGAGGTCCATCAGCAGTGTGATCACTGACACCAGCACCCTGGGGCAGAGCCATAGACTGCTACAAACTGTCTTGCAGGCACAGCTGCCCTCCTCAGTACAGCACCCACCTCTGGGCTGGCACCTGGCAGCAATGCCACAAGGCACAATCACTCCACAGGAGTGCTTCCACAGAACCCCAGTACAGTGGGGTTGGAAGGGACCTCTGAAGGTCATTCAGTCCAACCTCCCTGCTCCAGCAGGGCACCCACAGCAGCTTGCTCAGGATCACAATGGCTGTGGGGGGGCTGGAAGCTCTCCAGAGAAGGAGGCTCAAAAAACTCTCTGGGCAGCCTGCTCCAGGCTCCAGCATGCTCACACCGAAGAGCTTTTTCCTCCTGTTCAGATGGAACCTCCTGGGTTCCAGCTTGTGCCCCCTACCCCTTGTCCTGTCCCTGGGCACCACTGAGCAGACTCTGGCCCCATCCTCTTGCCCCCCACCCTTTAGCTCTTGCTGAGCACTGATCAGATCCTGTCTGGAGCTGCTCTTCTCCTGGCTCTCAGCCTTTGCTCCTCACAATGATGCTCCAGACCCCTCAGCATTTTTGGAGCCTCCACTGGACTCTCTCCAGCAGTTCCTTGTCTCTCTTGAGCTGGGGAGCCCAGAACTGAATGCAACACTCCAGATGTGGCTCTCTGAATAACCCTTCCTGGTTTCCCCAACCAGTCCAATGAAGCAAGCTGCAGTTACTGCACTCAGACTCATCTGGCCCTGACAGACCTCCCACAGCTCCTGCCTGCTCCCAGTTTTAGCTCCAGTTTAAGAGGTGGTGCTCCTGGCTGTGTGCACTGCAGCCTTTTGGCTCCCTGAGGAGCCCAGGGAGACAATGCAACAGCCTTGTCTCCTCCAGGGACTCCTTCAACTCAGCTGGCTGCAAGGCAGAGCATTCACACAGCTACCTCCCAGGCACACAGAAATTAAGTTTCATCTCTCACCTCTTTGCCCTTGGGAGGAGGGGGGTAAAATCTGTTGTTGGACAGGTAGCCAGTGAAGATGTTTAGCTCACTTGGAATTATCCACCACAGATCCCCCAGATCCACTTTATTCTTTGGAGGAAGAAAGGCTTTAAACTGCCTGGCAAGCAGCACACTCATAGGGACTGCTGGGGCTGTCCAGTTCCTCAGCCCAGAGAGAGCAACGTGAGAAATCTGTGAACAGAAGACACCATCAGAGCCTAGATTGGGCTGCCCAAAGCTGCAGCAGAGCTGGGGACAGAACAGGCTTTGAAGAAGAAAAAAATAGATTAAGTTTTAAATTCTTCCTACACCACCAAACAGCTCTGTCAGCTTCCAGTGATGGAACAGAAGGTGGAAGAGAGTGGAACAGAGCACACAGCAGCACTGCCCTTGGACTTGGCTCCACAAGAGCCATCTCTGATGTCTGCTCCTTGCTTCCCAGGCAGGGAGAGTTAATTGGGGCACAGCACTGCTGAGTGCACTGAAAATGCTGAAATGCTGCCCAAAGCAGGGAATTTGCTCTCAAAACGAATCTCAGGGGGTCAACAGGACCACCTCCCCCTCCCAGCATAGCAGCACTTGTGCCAGCTGCTGGTACCAGCCTGCAGCACTTGTTTACAGCAGGATTTGTGGCCACACACAACCTGCAGGATACCTACCCCCAGGAACCCATCTTTGCTCTTCGTCATCGTTTCCATCACCAGCGGCTGGAATTTAGCCACCACAGACAAGGTCTCCCCACTGGGATCAGAAGTCTCCTCCTCTTCAAATTCGGAGGTGGGAGCAACCCCTAGACAAAGAGGCAGGGATTTCAGCAGCTGTTTCCCCTCCCTTTTTAAGCAGTTGTGATTACACATTTATCCTGGCACACCCAGGAGCCTTGGGAGTTTCCCAGCTGTCCCTACCACCTCAGACCCACCCCAGAGGCCAGCTTTGGCTGCATGAATTAAAGTGGAGTCCTCCTCTGAGGGGACAACTCTCTTAACCTCCACAGCTCAGCTGAGGAGTCTCATTTCACCCAGGAGTGATCAGGCCACACACTTTAGCCAATTTAATGCAGCCCAAGCAAAACCTGTCTGTATTTTGGCAGCACTTTAAGCTCTCCTGTACATTATCATCACACTTTGCCTGCTGGCACTGCCAAGAGACATTGGCCACATACTGATAGAATCCAAACATGATCTCTCACAGCTGCTGTCTGAGGGGCTGTGAGGGTATGAATGAAGCCCTGCCACTCACTAATAGTTTTGGCCCAGCCTGGGCTGAGCTGTATTTGTTGCATTCACCCATCCCAAATCCCCTTTAAGCTCTAGACAAAGTGACTTATGTACTCTGCTAGGCCAGCAATGGGATCTTCCACCTTATCCAAACTCTTTGTGAAAGCCATGTCTAGTGCTTAAGCCTTTTCAAAACCACACAAAGCTCCAAAGCCTCTCTTCATGTAAATAAGACCCAAAATAGCACCCTGAAAAAAAAAAAAATGAAGGCATGAATCAGAAGTGGTGAGTGCATTACCTTTGGCTTTTGGTCTGCAAGGCACAGAATCAAGAGAAGAGACCTCTGAGATCATTATAGACTGACTCAGGTTGGAAGGGACCTCAGAGCTCATCTGCTCCAACCTCCCCACTCCTCTCAACCAGATTCAGCTGCTCAAGGCCTCATCCAAGCTGGCCTTGAACACCTCCAGACAGAAGGCAGTCACAGCCTCTCTGGGCAGCCTGTGCCAGGCTCTTACCACCGTCACCCTGAAGAATTTCTTCCTCAGCTCCAGTCTAACCCTGCTGTGCCTCAGCTCCAAACCATTCCCCCTTGGCCTGTCTCTAGACACCCTCAGCAAAAGTCTCTCTGCAGCCTTTCTGCAGGATTCCTTCAGGTGTTGGCAGGCAGCTCTAAGGTCCCTCTGGAGTCTTCTCCTCTCCAGGATGCACATCCCCAGCTCCCTCACAGCAGCCTATCCTCACAGAAGAGATGCTCCAGCCCTTGGATCATTTTTTGGGGCCTCCTCTGGACTCACTCCAGCAGCTCTGTGTCCTTCTTATGCTGAGGACACCAGACCTGGAGGCATCAGAGCAGAGCCATCAAATCCAACCACTCATCTGAGCTCACAATCCCCACCACTACCACCACTAAACCACATCCCTCAGCACCAAATCCACCACTAAACTTCAGCACCACATCCACACAACTGATACCTCCAGAGATGGGGACTCCACCACCTCCCTGGCCAGCCTGCTTCAGTACTTCTGTAAAGCAGGTTTTCCCAACATCCCACCTGAAGGCAGACAGAAACCCACCTGTCAGCTTCTCAGCTATGGGCTTGAACTCCTCTGGACTGAGGTAGAGATCATTGTTTGTGTCCAGAGAGGAGAAAAGGAAGAGCCCTTCGCTTCCCAGAGACTTCATTGCCAGCTCCTAGTTTGGGAAGAAGAGGTCAGTGAGATTTCATTCCAACTCCTTGCAGCCCCTCTCAGGCTCCCCCTGCAGCCCCTCTCAGGCTGGGTGCTGCTCTGCCTGCTCTGCAGCACACACACAGAGCCAACAGAGCCAGAGCTAGACGCCCCTTGGCAGCATCCAGTGCTGTTTACAACGGGGATGGGTGTCCAGGAACTGTTGGCATGAGCACATCCAACTACAGCTGCCTGAGTCATTCTAACTGAATCATTTACTCAGAGTCTGGCCTCACAAGTCTTTTGTCAAAAAAAAACTCCAACTGTTTTTCCAGACAGACTCTAAACCTGTGGATGTGCAGAGAACCTAGAGAGCCTCACTTCTGCCAGTCCCTGATTCCCAGTGACACAGAGACAGGTAAATGCCTGCCCAAATAAATACAAAACCACAAAGGCAATCAACTGAACCCCTGCAGCTGCGGAAAGCGGCTTTACCCCCACCCATGCTCTGCTCAGGCTCCTCCCCAAGCCTCCACCCTCAAGGCTGGATGGAGCATTTCAGGCCCTGGCTCCCTGCTGGTTTAGTCGTGCACTGGGGAACCACAGAGCTTCTGCAAGAGCCCAGCCCCCCTGTGCCTCAATTTTACAGAATGGTGGGGGCTGGAAGGGACCTCTGCAGCTCCCTCCTGCTAGAGCAGGTTCACCCAGACTCAATCACACGTCTAGGTGGGTTTGGAATGTCTCCAGTGACGATGACTGCACCACCTCCCTGGGCACCCTGCTCTAACACCCTCAAATGGAAGGATTTTTCACTGAGATTTACATGGAACCTCCTGGGCTGCAGTTTGTGCTTCTCCACACTGAGATGACCCAGTGGAAAACACCAACGCCTCCCCTGGCAGCCCCAGAAAACCTCTAGATGAGTCTAGTCATTTCCACTCAGCACTGAAGGGACAACTTGCAGGCAGAAGAGCTCCACATGGATGTGAGAGCAGGAGGCACAGAGCAACTCAGACAAGCCACAAGGCTGCCAGGCAGCCTGCAGCACAGCCCCTGTGACCCAGCGTTTGGGGGGGGCTTCCTCTGCCACCCCTGTAACAGCCTGGAGCCAAGGCTAAGCACTCTGCATCCTGCTGTTGAAGCCTGTTTGTTCTCCTTGCCTGCAGCACCAGCACCATCCCCTCAGCTCCTCAACCACTTCATTTGCCATCTGTTGCCTGCCAGCCTGGAGCAACACTAATGCAGCCTTCGAGGCTTGGCTCCTGTCAGCTGCAGCAACAAAAGCACTTCAGAGCCTTCCAGGGCAGTTTCAGGTCTGAGACAGGCAGAAATAACCCCCCCCGGAATACAAACCAGAGGCCTGGATGTGGAGGTGGCTGAGGAAAGACAAGGGAAGGAGCAAGCAGCAGCTAAAAAAAGGGATTAAGGTATCTCAGAATGCCAGGGTGGAAGGGACCCCAAGGACCATCTGCTCCAACCTTTCTGGTGTGCTGGCCCAGCACCCTGGCAAGCTGAGCCTTCAAACTGACCAATGCAGGGGACTCCACTGCTTCCCTTGGGAGACAATTCCAACGTCCAGCTGCTCCCAGGGGAAAGTTCCTGCCTGCTCCTGCCTGCTTTGCCCTCTCCAGAGCTGTCAGAACAGCCTCTTTTGCAGGATGCAGGCAGCCCTGGCACAGCACATCAGCCTTGCACAGCCAGAGGACAGACAGATTGCTCCCTCAGGGCAAATCCATTTCCACACTCGGAGCCCAGCAGCTTCTCCACACAGCCTCACCCACAGCAGAAGAACAGGGACCCATCCTGCTGGAGAGAAGACCCCAGGACAGAGCAGCAAAGACTTCTGCAGAGCATCCACCAGCCCTGCTGCTCCGGGTCGAAGGGGATGACAGAAATGATGTTTGAAAGGGGAGAGAGATGTCAGGGCTTGGCCTTTTGCTTTCTGACAACACTTTGAAGAAAGCTTTTCAGGATTTGTGGGGTTTGTTGCTCCCCCCCCACCTCCTTTTTTTTTCTTTCTTCCTAAGCTGGGATTAAAAGAAATAAAAAGTTTCCCTGCTTGTGCCAAAGGAGTGGGCTGGAGCTTTGCCAGCCAGAGCAGGAGAGTTGTGCTTTGCACAAAGTCTTCTCCCACCTGCTTGTGGGTTGTTGTAGCCACAGAAACATTTCCACAGCAGCAGACAAGACACAAGCTGAGATGAAGGAGAAATGAAACCCTCAGCCCAGCAGCACTCACCTCAACCTCTGTGACCACCCTGGCCCCAAAGGGCACCAATGCCTGGAGATTCCCTCGGTGTGGTAGTGGCCTCAGTCCATCAGATGCTACCTCAACCTCTGTGCCCACTGGTATGCAGTGATCCCCTCAGCCCACCTATGCCCATCTCAACCTCTGTGACCACCCCAACCCTAAGGGTCACTGATGCCCGCTGATACCCCCAGCTCAGCAGCAGCCACCTCAACCCTGATGGCCACTGGTATATGGTGGCCTCCTCAACCTGAGAATGACCACCTCGGCCCTGATGGGCACTGATCTGTGGTAGTCCCTTCAGCCTGGCAATGACCACCTCAGCCCTGATGGGTAGTGATCTGTGGTAGTCCCCTCAGCCTGGCAATGACCACCTCGGCCCTGATGGGCACTGATCTGTGGTGGTCCTCTCAGCCTGGCAATGACCACCTCAGCCCTGATGGGCACTGATCTGTGGTAGTCCCTTCAGCCTGGTAATGACCACCTTAGCCCTGATGGGTAGTGATCTGTGGTAGTCCCCTCAGCCTGGCAATGACCACCTCGGCCCTGATGGGCACTGATCTGTGGTGGTCCCCTCAGCCTGGCAATGACCACCTCAGCCCTGATGGGCACTGATCTGTGGTAGTCCCTTCAGCCTGGCAATGACCACCTTAGCCCTGATGGGTAGTGATCTGTGGTAGTCCCCTCAGCCTGGCAATGACCACCTCGGCCCTGATGGGCACTGATCTGTGGTGGTCCCCTCAGCCTGGCAATGACCACCTCAGCCCTGATGGGCACTGATCTGTGGTAGTCCCTTCAGCCTGGCAATGACCACCTTAGCCCTGATGGGTAGTGATCTGTGGTAGTCCCCTCAG
This sequence comes from Semnornis frantzii, assembly GCA_013399775.1. Taxonomy (NCBI): domain Eukaryota; kingdom Metazoa; phylum Chordata; class Aves; order Piciformes; family Ramphastidae; genus Semnornis; species Semnornis frantzii. The sequence goes on from VWYK01104422.1 coordinate 39,348, forward strand.
CCTGGCAATGACCACCTCGGCCCTGATGGGCACTGATCTGTGGTGGTCCCCTCAGCCTGGCAATGACCACCTCAGCCCTGATGGGCACTGATCTGTGGTGGTCCTCTCAGCCTGGCAATGACCACCTCAACCCTGACAGGCACTGGTCTATGGTAGTTCCCTCAGCCTAGCAGCAGTCACCTCAGCCTTGGTGGCCACCTCAACCCTGATGGGCACTGCTCTGTGGCCTCCTCCTCAGCCCTGCAGCAGCCCCCTCAGCCCGGCAGCAGCCTCCTCAGCCCCGCAAGCCACCAGTGCCCAGCCCTTAGGCCTAGCGGCTGCCCCCTCCACCCTCAGCATCCACCTCCCTGCTGTGCTCACCCCACCAACGCCTACCTCATCCCCGCCGCCCACCCCTGCCTGGCGCTGCCTTTAACCCCACTCAACGCCCACCTTAGCGCCCACCTCTAGCCTGACATCCCCCTCCTCCCCCCCATTCCCCCTTACAGATCTCAACCTAGGTCTCCTGTTCCTACTTACTATGTCAAGCCTCACAGTATACTCCATCTTATGATCTGGCTGAGCCTCAAACTCTAAGTACGCCCTAATCGGCGCCCTTCGAGCAGTTGCCCAAACCATTTCCTACGAAGTTACACTAG
>VWYK01104434.1:8614-20101 GCA_013399775.1 Semnornis frantzii
GGGCAACGGGGCCCGGTCTTGCCTCGGTCTCCGGGCCGCCACCGGCCGGAGCGCGTTCCCGCATCGGCTTCGGAGGGGAGCGGCACCGGGCCGCCCACACCCCAGTAGCTCCTTTGTAGACAGGCCAATTAAAGTAGCAAACAAAGCTCTGCGCCCTAGCCCCCCCCCGCCCTGCGCTCCCCCCACTGCCCCAAGCCCTCTCTTCTCTTCCTTGTCCGCACACACCACCCACACCCCCTCCCCAATCCACTCTACTTCTCGGGTTTAATTAATAATTGAAAGACGGGATGACAAAGAGGAGGAAAAGGAGAAGTGAGGCGTTTCTCCCGGAGCCCTCCTGAGCACTGGGGATGGGGTTGAAGTTGGGATCCCCAAACCCTGCAGGCCACCTCCCGTTTCCTCCCTGGATGGGTTTTACCCTGCTGGCGCTCGACTGCAGGGCAGAAGGAATTACTGCTCAGAAAATGTGGACCTGTTGACTGCCCCATCCCGAATGAAAAGGCCGGTAGTCTTTTGCATTCCCAAACCTATGAAGTTGGGATGCCATCGCTGGGCCCCTGGATTCACCTGTCACTGCAATCACTGGCCCCGCGCACTGACAAATATTCACAATAAAAGAGTGAAAGGGTCTCTTAAGGTTCACTGATTTGTGTGTAGAACTTTGGAAAACTGCAAACAAGCGAGAAAAATTGTCCATTCTTGTGAAGGGAAATACAAGTTTGCACTTAACCGTTCCGCGACAAAACCCACGGACTGGCCAAAGCACGGTGACACACACTGTAATCTCCATAACAATTTCATTTCCTCTCGTCCTCTCTCCCTCTTTACTGGTTACCAAAGGGGAAAATCTAAGGTTTTAATCCCGGGGAAGGCTTTCCATTTATTCCCACTGCAGGGAGAAGGGGATATTGAGAAAAGCCAACAGATCCCGAGCAAAATGGAGCGGGAAGTGCTCGGGCTCTACTGGGAGACGGCTGGGAGCATCCAGCCAGAGGACACATGCGAGTCAGGATGAAATAGAAACTGGAGCTATTAAATTTCCTTTTAAGTGTGCCTTTGGATTACTTGTACACGGAATCCAGTAATTAAGGCCCTTCTCTTTAGAGAAAACCTTTTCGGTTTCGTATTCCAGAGTCGGGCGTGATTGCTGCGTGCTGGAGAGAAGAAAAAACAAAACAAAACAAAACAAAACAAAAAAAACCCAAAACACCAACTTTTCCTTTCAGTGCAAAAAAAAAAAAAAATTTGCAGCCACGTAAGTGGTTTTTACTGAAGGCGACATTAAATGGTAGGGTATTAGCCATAACCACCGAAGGATCTGTTTTCTGCCGTACCAGGCCTCAGAATCTGCTGCTCCCGTCTTGCTGGGACTAGGGCACAGCGCTTCCCGATTAAATTCTGCATTAATAGAACTTGGCAACCGGCAACAAAAACCTTGCTTAAGTGAAATGAAGAGACAAAAGGCACTTTAAATGCTGAGGCTGGGGGCTGGGGAGCTTATGCCACTAATTTTAAATGAAGACGACGTTCATGCCTGGCAGCCAGAAGAGAGCCCGTGCTCCGGCCGGGTGAGGGATAGCACTAATTCCCTCCCCGGGCTCGTCGCAAGCCCCTGGACAGGGATGGCCGCCCCCTCCAGGGACGCACCGTGGGGATCCGGCACCTGGGGAGCCGCGACGGAGCTGCACCCCCCCCCTTGCTCTGACCCGGCGAGGACAAAGAAGAGATTTCGGGGACTTGCCCCGGCGCCCGGGACTGGCGGGGGGGGGGGGCGGGGTGGGGGGGGCCTACGCCCTGCCCCGCCGAAGCANCCCCCCCCTTGCTCTGACCCGGCGAGGACAAAGAAGAGATTTCGGGGACTTGCCCCGGCGCCCGGGACTGGCGGGAGGTGGGCGCGGGATGGGGGGTCCCTACGCACTGCCCAGCAGAAGCATCCCAAATGGCATTTCTACTACTGCTCGCTCCGGGAAGGTTGTTCCACCCATCTTTAGGACGGGGGCGCCGTTCGCTTCCCAGCGGGACGGCCCATCCCGATGCCCGTGAGTTCTGTGCTGCGCGGGTGGTGGTGTGTGTGGGGGCATCTCCACGCGTGTCCATCCACCGGTCCCGCGGTGGGATGGAACCCCACCCCCACCCCTTCCCGGTTGGGTCTGCTCGGAGCGGGGCGCGGAGCGGGGCCGCAGCCCGTGCCGCGGAAATAGAAATGTAACATCTCTGCAGACAAATTAATTTTTGACGGATTTATGGCACGGTTTGCTTTCAAGATATTCATTGGCTCCTCCGAGCTGTAATAAAGTGCAGGGCGCAGAAGTATAAACACAGAGCGTCTGCTCGGCGGAAAGCCTCCAACAGGAGCTGCCAGCCAAAGATCAAGACACTTTGTGCATTTTCCACAGATAATGCCCATATTCCGAGTGAGTGATCAGAGAACTCCGGTATTGTTAAGTAAAATGAGAGGAAGGCGAGTGACGTGGGAGTCGAACAATGGCATTTCTGAATCAGTTTGCCTGATTGACATTTGGGGGCTTCATGACCCGAGGGAATAGGACTCATTACCGTGAATACACCAAAACATCAACCGAGATTAGAACTCTGGATCTTTAAAAAATCCTATTTCATTCTAAATGATAGTGGGAAAATACCAATTCTGAGAAAAGAAGGGGAAAAAAAGAAAGAAAAAAAAAAGAGAGAGGAAAGAAATTATTCCTTTATACTCCCTTAATTGCTCAAAGCCTCCAGATAGACTAAGAAATAGCGTGAACATTTCAGGCGGCGTTTAAAAGGAGGAAATTAACTTTATAAACTCAAACTCTTGCCCCTGACAGAACACCGAATACAAGCAAAAACATATTTCTGGGAGCTGCAGGTCTTGCTCCGGCATGAAATGGGAGTAAGCGCACAGTGCAGGGATAAATTCATAAGCAGCCTATTTGTCGGATTTATATCAATAACTAATTAGATACGATTCAATTTTCCTTTGCTACACGTTTTATATCCCAAATCTTTAGGAAAAAAAGTTAAAAAAAAAAAAAGAAAAAAAAAAAAGGGAGGAGGGAAAAAATAATCATGAGAGGAAAATAAAGGGCTGAGGAAAAATGTGTCCAAACCAGCCTGGGAAATCATGAGAGGCAGTGGCGAAGGCTATCATGGGATTCTGTTTGGGAGAACGAACTGTCTCTGAACAAAGTCCGTTTATGACAAATTTGGGAGGGGAAAAACAAAAATAAAAGATAGAGTGTGTGTCAGCCGAGGGGTAGATGCCTGAGAGGCGTTGAGCCTCCTTCCCCGTCACCATTTGGCCATCTTCAAAACCACCTCCGAATGCTAAAGCCGAAAGTGCAGCTCTCGGGATCCAGCACAGGGCCGGCGTGTTAGAGATGTATTTGTGTTCGGTCCTGCCTCTCTTTGGGGACAGAAACATTCCCGGGGTTCCTGGTGTAGGATGAAGCGCTTAACCAGGGAGAGTGGCTGGTAGAGAAAGATGCCTTGTTATCAAATTTTCGATCAGTTATCAGGGCTGCGGACTGCTCAGGAGTCACTGCCTTGCACAATAGAAACAAGGACGGAATCATTTATTCGGCGACTAGAAATACAAATAATTAGGACCCTGGCAATGCTGCCAAAGAAATGCAGTGCTTTCAGGTTAAAACACAGGCACACAAACCAACCCGATGATTATCTAACTGTTCAATTACACATTTACTAATACGGCAAATGGCTCAAAGCCTCCGCACATCTCGATACCATCTTTATACGGAGACATCTTGGTTTTAATTAATGACTGCTTTATTCTCGCCATTCTCAAGAAAAATAAGGGTCGCGTCACATCAAAATTAAGATTATTTTAATTTATTTAGGCTCTTAAGCAAAAAATCAGTCTGATTAGATCTCGATTTATGAGGGAGAGATGATTTAACTGGCCGCGGAGTTGGAACAAAGGCAGGGCACACGATAACGTGCGTGCCGAGCTCGGGGCAGGCTGAGAACGGCCCCGCTGCTCTCTGTATTCGTTTTGGGTGCCGTCCCGGGGGATGCGCGAACGATATGCCCAGGCGACTCCGCATCCGTCACCCATCGGCCCCGCAGCCCGGATCCAGGCGGAGGCCCGCACGTTGCCGGTGACCGGGCGGCCGCGGAACTCCAGCTGCCGAAGTTAAAGCTGCGGCGCTCCCGCCCGCCTGCCCAGCCCCGAACACGGCGGCAGAGACCGCCCGTCGCTCCCTCAGAGAGCGTGAACGGAGCCGGGGGGCTGGGGGGCTAGCGGGGGAACGCTCTGCTTCACCGGGAGGCGGTGGCGGCCCCAGCGCGGCACCTGGGAGGGGCTCCCACGGGGAGGTTCCCAGGGGAGGACACTGCTCTGGGCCACCAGGCAAACAAAGGCGGCGGTGCGGGGGGAGCCCACTCGTCCGCAGCAGCGGATGCTGTGCCGGGAGAAGCCCCTGGACTGGGGAAACCGCTGGGCCGGGAGAAGCCGCTGGGGTGGACTCCATCCCCGGCCTCTACCAGCGGCTGCGGCCCCTGCTCGCCGCTGGTGGCGCCAAACACGGGCCGGCAGCGCCCCCTGCAGGGCGTATGCGGCGCGGCAGCGGGCTCGGCCGCGGCACCGCCCCTTAAAGCGGCAGAATCTCTTAAGGTGGAACGGGCGGCTAGCGGCCGCGGCAGCACTGCCCCGGATCCCCTTCCGAAACACCGTCGGTATTGCTGCCATCTCCCTGCCTGGGTCCCCTTTTCCCGTGAAGGCATCGCTGGCTTTGCGGCGCGTGTCAGAAAAGCGATGAATGCTCTCCTCAGTGTGATTTCCCACGCGGGAGCCGAGGCCTACACATCGCCGGCTGGATTGGTGGGGGCAGAGGTGGAGGGATAACCATGGCCGCACCGTGTGGGTGGGCCAGTACCGAGGGAGGTGTCAGTGTGACTGCCCGGACCGAATCGGCCCCTCCGATGGCCCGCTGTTCTGCTAATGGGGTCCGACCGTCGGCCCTAGAACTCATGGCGGAGACCACCCCGCTGGTCCTCGAAATACCACAGTCCCCGCCGCCCACTCAGTGCCCCGGGACTGGCCACCGCAAAGGGTCCCCTCGCCCTATTACGGGCGCTGGCTCTGGATAGAGGGTGGGGAAAGAGAATTAAAAAAAAAAAAAAGAAAAAAAAAAGAAAAGAGCATATCCGAGCGGGATCGGGAGCGCGCAAAGCCCCGGGCAAGTTCAGCGCGGGGTCCGGGCTGGCAGCTAGGGCAGTTGCTCTCCAACGTCCCCGTGTCCCTCCCGCGCACACGGGCACGGCGACAGACCCATTTCGGGAGGCGGCAGCGCGGGAACTGCGCGGGGCGTCGAGTCTGCGGGCAGAGCCTCCGTGGCTGAGGAACGAGACGTTCTCAGAGACGTTATTGGTGCGGAGCATTCTCCTCTGCTCTGCTCCTCTAGCCCCTGAAGCAAACAAAAAAAGTTGGTTAAGACAAAAAAACCCCAAATAAACAAACAAACAAAACCCAAAACACAAAACACCAGAAACAAACAAACAAACAAAACAAACCCAAAAAACAAGGGCGGAAAGACAGGTTCTGGAGAAAGTCGGTGTGACCCCTCCCGCCCTCTGGTCAGCAGGGGGTGGGATGCGCCGCTGTGAGCGCTCCTCCGCGGTGCCCCCCGCCTCCGTCGGTCTCACCTCGATGAGGGTTTATTTTAAAGTGTGAGAGTTTATTTTAAATTTTAAGGCTTTTATTTAAAACTCTCTGTCGGTTTAGGCGCGGTGACAGCACGGAGTGTCTGTCAGGGAAGCCTCGGGGGCCGCCGGGGCCACGAGACGATGCGCAGCAGCGAATCCTACCGGGACACCTGCGTCCGCCCCGCTTTCGCCCTCCGAACTGGAACCTAGAATGCAAGTGTGGGAGCTTAGGACTGCTGGACTGCGCAAAGACACGGTTGTTGCTCTGAAAGTGCCAATATCTGCTCGTCTGTAGCCGAGGGTAAGGAGTTTGGGGGGCGGGAGGGAAGTAATGAAGACAGATCTGCGGCAGAGCTGCCGCTCCACGCAGGCCGTTAAGCATGACCACCTTTCCCCCTCGTGTTTTTCAACCCGTGGTTTGTGGGCTCCCGCCTATCCTGGTAGCGACCAGGAGGCTCTTCCGCGCAGCTCCGCAGAGCCGAACGATGACGGCCGGCGCGAGTGCGTGGGTCTGAGCGGTTCTGCGTGGGTCTGAGCGGCTCCAAGCGGCTCTGCACGGGGCAGTCCCCGGCCGTCTTCGCCGGCTGCGTTAAGTGAAGTGGCCCAGTGCGGCTCTGAAGCAAGAACGGGTCACGTCCGCGCACCGTCTCCAGATATTTTGTTTTGAGCTCTAAGTTTCCACGGAGTACCAGGAAATTAGCTCTGGGCCTGTCCCAGCTGGAAAAGATCCCGAGATGTGGAAACCTTGCCCGACACGATTCCATGAGCAGTCTGTCTGGGTGCTTATGAACGCAGACAAAAGTTTGCCTCTTGTGCATTTACCCAAGAGACGCAAACGCCAGGGGCAGGGAGGCGATGTCCTACTCTGGGTTCTTGCTGAAGAGAATTAAACCAGCACACGGAGATGTATTGGCTAACTGACATTTGAGGGAAAGGCTGGAAAACCCCGAGGAGGCAAGAAAGCAGCAATCCCAGAGAGTCCAGCGGAGTGTGTCATTATGCATCGCCCCTTTTTAGCCAAAGCACTTGAGTATTCCCTCTCCCATTGACAGAGGCACCCTCAACATCCCAAACATTCCCTTCCCATTGCCAGAACCGGACGCATTTTCGTCCCCGAAGAAGACGCATCGCAGGTGACTGCAGGGCCAATGGCAGGGAATTTGGTTGTGTCAAAAGCCGATCCCTGCCCGCGACCGATGCTGTGTGGCTCTGCCACCACCTATGGCCTCTAGAAATGGAGAAGACGTTGTCCTAATTTTACCAAACACGTTCTTTGTCCAGAGCTCAAACAAGTGTCACAGTAATGAACTTGACTGTAGAGATTAAGTTGCCCAGCAGTGAAATCTGAGTAAGAATTCCGGGCTGGCAAGTAGTGTATGTTTTAAACCGGAAAGGAGGTTTGCATTCAGTTTGCAGGACTGGTTTAAATTCCAAGGATCTATCTATGTATCTGCAGTCACCCGGAACTGAGGTAACCCACAGGGTCTGTCACCAGGACCTCCAGGATCTCCTTGGGACCCCTCCAGCCCTGGGGACTTCTCTGGTGGCCCTTGGATCTTCTGTGAGCAGAGCTTCGGCCATGGGTCATCAATCAGCTCTCCCACCCAAGTCTCTACAAGACATTGTGGAGAAGGGACCACAAAAAAAAGTTTCTTTTGGGTTTCACTAAAGGATAGGACAATGTTGATTTTTTTCTTGCAGAGGAGTTTCAGATGATTTCTATGTTACTTTAAAACCTTCCCCCCCCGCCCTTCATCTTGAAGGCAAACAGCCAATATTAGGAAGAAAAAGGGAAAGCTTCATAGGAACATTTAATCAATCAAGCAACAGGAATCCTTGTGTGAGCACCTAAAAAAATAAAATTTAATTCTCAACTAACATCAAAACACAGCTTCTTGTATCTCTCTCTCACAACTGCTCAGTTTATACTTTTACTTCTATCCTTCCCTTTCCAAGTCATTCCCTCAACTTCATATCGAGGCAGGATATCGATGGCCTGTCCTGCTCTCTGGTTTCTTTTGAAGGAATTTTGACATTTTGAAGAGCACGGAGAAGAGATCCTCCCCCTCACTATTATGTTTTGAAACCTAAAAGCAGCATATAAGGTCATCTGGGAATGTATCCTTTCTTAGGGGACCAGATTACAACATGGAATGCCCTCAAGAGATGGAAATGTGAGGTGTAGGAGGTCTTAACCTGGTGGGGAAAGAAATAACAAGCATGAAGAGCAGGAAACTGGAGCCGGACAAATATGCATGTGAGGGAAAGCACCGATCTGTAGGACAATGCCAAGCAACTGGCTAATTCACTGTTGTTTGCTGCTTTTAAGCCTCCCTGGAAATGATGCTGTTTGACAGACACAAGTTGCTGGATGCAACACTGAGTGAAGTGAGTAAGAATGAATGGCCAACGCTGACCAAAATACTTGCTTCTCTGCACTGGGTGTTTTTGTAGATTCACAGAATTTAACACCCAGGGCCAAGCTTTGTTCAAACTCTGCTTAGCCCAAACTCAGTGAAAGTGGTTAATATTACATAAAGATCCTGAAGTGCCTCCCCTGAGGCTGGGCTCTGGTAGATTTTAATTTTCTTTCAGCTTCTCTGGAGATGTTATGGACAAAGTACTTCCAGAGTGAAGTAGCTCCATGTAATTTTTCGTTCTTCAGGTTTAAACTCCCAAATCCATACTATTAGCATTTTTTTTTCTTCCTCTCTGAGACGTTGCTCCTTACTCCATGGAACACCAAGCACAGTCGGTGCTGATGTTTCCCCTGCAGAACCTGCTTGCAGAGAGCCTGAGCAGTGCAGTTATGCCTATTAGTCACAGTGCTCTGTCCTGGTGTTAGACTAATTTGGAAAGACTTCCTGCATAGCAAGAAACAGCAGGATTTGATCATGGCCAGGGATCTATTACAACGTGCAGCAAGGCTCTTTAAGGAGCCTTTATCACCTGGCACACTTAAAAACTGCCCTCGGTGAGACATCGGTGAAAAAACAACCCCAAGAAACGTTGCATTCAAAGCCAGGCAGGAAGCTCGATCCACTAGATCTTTTCCATCCTGGAATTCTAGGACAATGATTTGATTGAATAGTAATAACAAAACCAACAACAACAACAACAACAAAAAGTAATAATCTGACAAGCCAGGCAGAGGATGGACAGGGAATGTTGACTCTTTGACTGCACTGTTTTGTGGAATATTAAATTAATGTTTCCATATGATGTCCAGGCATCAATTCTGATCTCTCTGGAATCAACGTTGACATTTCTACTGCCTCCCGTGGAAAAGGGCTATTTATCTGAGGGCATCTTGATCAAAATAAACAGGAGGAAATAGATTGGACTTGAAAATATTTCGCACTTCCTTTTGCTTGATTGGAACAATTGCTGTGGTCCCAGGTTATTAAATCCTGACTTTACCCCAAGAGAGGCTGCTGTTGTATTGCTATCCTCTTCCCTTTGCTGCAGGGATCATCATACATTTCAATAGCTTGCTGTTGACTGTGAAACTCTAGCTATTTTTAACCCTTTTTGAGCCTAGTCAAACGAAAATGTTAATGAAAACAGCTCCAGACAGCGCGCGGTCAATCTAAATATTAATTAGACTTTGGAAAGTGCTCTGTCAAGGAGCACAAAGCACGTGTTTTACAGAGAGAGAAAGACAGTGGTGCACTTTGCACTGAAAAGGAAATCACCTTGAGGACTTGGAGGGCTGGCGCTAGGCAGATACATGGATTTTGATCACAGAATCAGAATTGTTTTGATTGGAAGAGACCTTTAGGATCATCAAGTCCACGAGTATACCCAGCACTGCCAAGTCACCACTAAACCATGTCCCTTAGCCCTACATCTACACATCTTTCAAATCCCTCCAGGGACGGTGACCCTTCTCTAGGGAAGGAGGAGTTGCAGTCTCACTAATACTTTCTCGATGAAAGAAAATAAAGTCACAATAACTTATTTCCTTCTGGCCAAAACTAACTGTGGAATAAAAACCACTCTGGGAATGGTTCTGTTTGGAGCATGTATACAGATATAGTGAAAGGACATTGAAACAAATGAAATTAATTTGTGCCACTTGTACAGCACGTAAGAAGCCATTCACTAAACCTAGGAAATGCTTTCCCAGGAATCAATGATGAATGTAAGAAAATATTTAATTATGTCAATCTTAAAAAAAAAAAAAAAATCTGGTGACATCTTCTGTTTTAAAAAGCTACCCTAGAGCTCACAGCTCACATCCTGGGGTTAGAGCAATGGACATTGTGTCTTTTTTAATAAAATAAAGCAGGTAGATCTATGAATGAGCATTAAAGGGAAAAGTACTTCTCTCTTCCTTTGCATTTGCTGCCTTCTTGAAATTATTATTATTATTATTATTATTATTATTATTATTATTATTATTATTATTATTATTATTATTATTATTATTATTAAATGGTGATCAGGGTGCCATGAGTTCTGAATATTTNTATGAAATTACCTTTTGAAAACACCCCTTGGTAGGATTCCCAGTTGTTTACACTGAGGTCTAACCCTATTAGTTGCCAAAAAGGAGGAGAGCTATGAACTTACCCAATTATTCTTTGGTTTTCACCGAGGTTGCTGCCTCTGATTTTTTCTCTTGGTTCTCAGGACAAAAAAATAGGAAGCTTTGGGAAAACAGGGTTGATTTTCCAAGGCCTTTTCTAGGATCCTGTAAATAAAAGTGTACAGAAGCATGCAAGGTGTGAGCCCTGTTATGTGACCTTTCGGGTATGAACAAGGTACATGTCACAATGAAATACTTCCTCAGAGCGTGGATTTACCATCTATGTAGAAAATCCTTCCCGGACAGGTGGATAATTTGCCGTTCTCATTGGGCAACAGAACTCAGCGGGGCCATCAGATCGCCACGGAGTTTCCAGGGAGGGAAAGGAGTCAGGGAAGGGTTAAACAGCGGTGCCTCGCCAGCCCCTCAGCCCCTTCCGCGGCGGGGGGAGGTTTGGAGAAAGGGACTAGAGATGCGCAAGGCAAGGCACGGGCTATGCCGACTGTTTCGGCAGCGGGAAAAGCTTAGCTCGGTGTCATTTTGAATGGCATGAACCGTGCCCTAATGGAAGGGCCTACGAGAGATCTGGGAGTTTCCCAGGAGGGTAGGGACCTCGCCGGGATGCGAGAGAGCCCTGCGCTGCAGGGTGATGCTCCGGGGGAATGCCGAGACCCCGCTCCGCGGGGCTGGCGCACACAGAGCAGGCAAGGACGCTGTCCCGTACCCGTTCTTGGGGAGCACAAATTGTCCCATCAGGAACAACCCCACCAACGCATTTTCTCTCTCCAGCTCCAGCTCCCTCCGAGACTGTCCTGCGGCATCTCTGGCTTCCTCCGGTCCCTGCTCAGCCTCAGGATGAGGGCACCGCTCCCCCTGCCCCAGGGCAGTCTGCCTCCGGCTTTCGCTCGACTCCTGCGGGCACTTCGCGTTTGTGCGGTGGTTGGCACCGTTTTACCGGAGCGGGCGGGCAGAGCGGGCAGGGCCGGGCAGCAGCCAGTGAGCTTGTCTCGTCCCCTGAGGAAAACCGGGCTCGAAGCTCAGCCGCAGGGTGCAAAGGCCGGGGAGGCTGCGGCGTCTAGGGAGCATCTTTTTCTCCGGGAAGGGAGTGGGGGCACGCTGTCGATTTGACCCACGGGAGTCAAAATACACAAGCCGAGGCTTGCCGCCCCATCCTCCGCCTGTTCCCCAGCAGCCAGCGTTTCCTAAATGCCTGCTGGGGCCCAGCTTGGCTTTCCTGAGGGAGCTGGTGTAGGTCAAACCACCGGAAAGTGTCTTCCCCCTTCCCCTCTCCC
>VWYK01104435.1:0-12145 GCA_013399775.1 Semnornis frantzii
CCCTCTTATGCTGGGGCCACCAGGCAGAGTCTGTGGAAGGCTGTCCCCCAGGAGCTGTCCCTCCTCCTGTGTCTGTGCTGCCACTCACCTGCTGCTTGGCGAACAACTTTCTCCCGTTGAGGAAGAGCTTCAAAGTCAGGCTCAGAGTCAGACTCTGAGTCAGACCAAGGGTTCCTTTTCTTCTTCTTCAGTGGCCTGAAGGGCAGGGTGGTCTGCCTCTTCACCCCTGCAACACACCAGCAGGCAGGATCAACCCCAGGCTCAGCACCCTCCTGCTCAGCACAGAAATGCATCACTGAACTCAGAGCATTCTGCCTCAAAAACCTCCCAATGGAACCTGCCTGGCAGCCAGGATCACTCTCACCTAGTTTGTGGATCTTGAATGTTTCTCCTCACCCTCAGGAAGAGGTCAGCTAACCAAATTTACACCTTCCCCTCACTTCCCACTCATGGAATAACTCCTCTCAGCATTTTTACCTTTCTCAGTGTTAAGCTTCTTTGCCAGTCTCTGCTTAATGCTTGCAAACTCTTTCTCTCCTTCTTCTTGGTTCTCATCAAGTTCATTTTTCTCACTCTGCAGACAGAAGCAGATAGCAAAGAGATCTGAGGAGTCAGCTGGCAGTGAGGCATAAGGAGTGACACAGAGAGGAGCTGCTTGGGTCAGAGGGATGGAAGTTAGTGAGGGGAGAGATGTGAGACAGATCAGCCAAGGCAACCAGGCAAGATCCAGCCCCAGGGCAGCTGATGTGGGATGAAAAATCCAACCTGAACAACAACAGGAACTTTGCCCCTGCTGCTGTGAGCCCTTTGCTACAGCCTCTGCGTGCTGCTGGGGCAGCTCTGGGGGTGTGGAGGATGCTGAACTCCACAGGGTGGGTTAAAAAACAACTGTGCAGGTTGTCCTGACAGGAAAAAAGCTGTCAGCTGGAACTGCCTGCAGGAAAAGAGCCAGGCTTTGCCCCACAGCCCCAGCCAGCTGAGGGCAGAGCTTGGGCTTTGCTGCACAGAGCTGCACACAGCTGGATGGCATCACTGCAGCTACAGAAAGAGTCAAAGCTTCTTTATCTCCTTGGTATCAAGAACAGGCATGGCATGGAGTGGCTGAGAGCAGCAGTGGGAATGCCAAGGCTGTTCTGGAGAGCAGGATTTACTGGCACTGCTGCCTGCCTGCCTGCTGGAGGCTTCACAAAATCCCCAGGACATTCACAGCAACCTTCTGCTGTTTCTTTCTGAGCCCAGCCCAGCCCTGCCACTCTGATCTATGCTGTGCCCAAAGATTGCCCTCCAAGCAATCTCCTGATATGCTGAGAATCTGTTCTTGAGGCTGAGGCACATCCATCTCCAGAGCTCCCCAGCTCCCTCTCCCCCAACAGCTGCTTCATCAGGACAAGCTCAGCCAGCACCATCCTGGATGCCATTAGCACTGTACTGGAGAGGGAGTGCAGGAAGGTTTGGAATGGTTGTTTTTTTTTTTTACCTTTATTTTCTTCTTTGTTCTCTTCTCTGCCTCTGCCTTCATCTCTGCAGTGATCTGAGGCACAACCCTTATGCCATGAGGTGATGGCATCACTTCTGCTGCTTGCAGTTTCTTCACCTTGGTTTTCCCTCCTTTCACCTTTAAAGGTTTGCCCACAAAGCCTTCCAGCTCATCCTGCCTCTGCTTGGCTTCCACCACCTGCACAGGGGAGAGGAAAACACAACCATGAGAGTCCCTCTGCTGGAAACCCACCAGAAGCAGCCCTCACAGCCCAGCCTCTGCCCTTGCTGGTGCCACCAAGCACTGTAACTTTNAGTCCTCCTCTTCACTACTCAAGGCTGCCAACTGATCACCTTCCAGTGGCCACTTTGGTGCTAGGGCTCCCTGGCCTCAGGCTAGGAGGGTGCAGAAAGCTTTTGTTCTCCTCAGGCAGGAGTTAGCACTTTTAGTTTCCTTGTCACAACCACAAAGTCAGTGAGGAGCTGGTGGCTAAGCCAGCACAAGAGCAAATCATCTGCACTGACATACATCAAGCTCCTCCACAAAGACAGCCAGATCCTCCTTCCACAGGTCAGAGGCACTCTTGCTCTTCAGGTTTTCCAGCTCCTTTACCTAAGGGGAATGAGAGTTGGTAAGCTGAGTGCCCCAGCTGGACCCACAAGAGCTAACAATGCTTTGCTAGGAAAGGGAAGGCACAGACTTTGTTGTTCCTCTGCTTGCAGAGCTCATCCTTCTTCTCCTTAGTCAGATACCAGAGGGGCATGTTCAGCAGGTAGTTGAAGTCTGGGCCAGCAGCAGCTGTTGCTTCCTTCTCTTCCTCTTCTTCCTCCTCCTCTTTCTCTTCTTCCTGAGTGTGGATTTAAACCATATTTTGTCACAAATAGATTTCCCTGCTGGGTGAGGCCAGAGATCAAATCTGGACTCCAGCAGCTTGTGGTGTCCCAAACCCTTCCAGAACAGTCAGAAAAGCCCTGAAAGCCTCAGCTGGTAGGCCACAGAGGAATCCAGCTGCAGAAACAATCCCCAAATCTCTTTTGCTGAGCTCTCTTTGGCCTCTCTGCTCTGACAGTCCAGATTCTCTCATCAGTTTTGCCACCTTCCTCAGAGCTCTCCCACAGGTGGAAGCAAACCCTTAGGGAAGAGCAGAAATTGCTGCACCAAGGACTTGACCCAACAGGCTTCAGTCCCTGGGGCTCAGCACAGCAGGTGCAGCTTTTTCTCCTGTCTTTCTCACCACAGCCAACCCTTGAACCCAACCTGGTGTGAGGCCCACAGCAGAGGGGGTGGAGCTGGATGATCTTTGAGGTCCCTTCCAGCCCTGACAATTCTGTGAAGCCTGCCAACTGCAAAGCCATTTGGAGCTTCTCCATACAGATGATGGAGCTGCAGAGAGAAAGGACAGCTTGGATCTGCCTGCAGGGGGTGAGCAAAGCATTACCTTGTTCTGTGATTCCTTCCAGGCCTTCACTGGATCCGACTCATACCCCCTCTGGACAAGCAGCTGAATCAGTTCCTTCTTGGGTTTGTTCTCTGTAAAGAGACATTTCAGGGTTGTTGTTGGTGCCCAGGACCAGCTGAGCTTTAAATGCTGGAGCCATGGTTCCAGCAGCTCAGCATCCTGCCAGCCTCTGAACCAGCTCTGCCTCATCACAGCTGGGACATGAGGAAGAGACTGAAAGAAGCCTTCTAGTGGGCCTGGTTCAGGGGTGGTTTGTCAGGGCAGCATCACTTCTGCAGCCATCAGCAGCAGCTGCCAGAGCTCTGCCAAGCTTTTCCTTCTTCATTTCCATGCTTACCCTCCCACAGGGGGTTTGGGAGAAAAAAAAAAAAAGGTTGTGAAGGCATCAAAAAAGTTTAGTGACAAGGGGCAGGGAGGTGGAGGAAGAAGCCTTGCCAGCACTCAGAGGGCTTGGTACAGCTGGTACATCTGTGGGCATCACCTGGGAAATACACACTGAGAGCCCCAACTGATGGAAATGCTGCAGCTGGAGTTTGCTGCTTTTAAGATTCTCAGAAGCAATCAACCATGAGACACAACCAGACCCAGCCCTGGCAGCCTTGCAACTGCTTATCACAGAGAGGCAAGAAGAGGCCTTCCAGGGCAGTGGTTTCTCCTCCTGAGCCCAGCTGGGTGGACACAAGCTGCTGGGAGTGCTGAGCTGCCTCTCAGACACCAACCACAGAGCATCTCATGACACTCTGCTGGGCTGTGTCCTCTGTGAGTGCAGTGCAACACAGGCTGCCTTTGAGGGTGAGGTGGGAGGGCTGGAAACAAAGATCTGCTTCTTCTTCCAGCTCATGATCCTCAGATGCTGCTAACTTGAGGATCTTCCACATTGGAAGCCTCAGTCCTCTGAGGACATCATCTGGAGTATTGTTTGCAGAGGTTCATAAAGAGAACAGAGATTTGGGTTCTCAAGAAGTGTGCACTCAGCAGAAACCACTACCCCTTCCAAGCCCACTTGTACTTGAGTCTTGCCCCTGGCCAGTCAGGACCAGAGAGGAATTGGTGCCCAGTTGGTAAAAAACCCCCAAATCTACCCTCAGAATCATGCCAGGCAGCCAGCAGGAAGGCTGTGAGCTCCCTCTTTCACACTCTGCATAAGGCTGGGGAGCAGGGAAGCTCTGTGAAGCATTTTGCTTTGCTGGAACAGGGAGATAAGCTCCAGAACAGATTGCTGAGGGCCAGGCTGGGGCTGAGGGGCTGCTGACAGGACTCCAGGTCACACCTCCTCCTCCTCCCAGGGAACCAGGAGTGCTCCCTACCGATCACAATCTTGCCATCGATCTTCTCCAGGATGAAGCGAGCCTGGTTGCTGAGCTTGGCAGCCTCAGCCCCCAGCATGCCAACCAACCACTCCTTCCTCAGGCTGTAGTAGCGCAGCCTGAGCTCAAAAAACTCCTTCAGAATCTCCTGGGGAGAGTCATACTTCTTGAGAAAGCCAACGTGGTCAAAAAGGACCTAGAGGAAAGGAAGAAGACAGGCAGCAGGATGGTAACTGATCTGCAGAGCCACTGAGGTGTGCCCAGAACAGAGGGGAGAGTGCAGCTGAGCTGCTGGCAGCAGATGAGAAACCCTCAGTGGTGGTTCAGAACTGGCTTCAGGTGGGGTTGAGGTTAGTGGACTCCTGAAGCCAGCTGCAGGACATCTTGCATCAAGCTTCCCACTGCCAGAACACTGCATGGTGCTGCTGCTGTCACAACTAAGGCCTCTAAACTGTCTGACCTCAGAGCACTTTGACTCCTTCAGGCACAACCATCCCACTCAAGCCCATTCCTGAGCTGGTCCCTGGACTTTCTGAAGTGTGTTTAGACAGGAGATCTAAACTCAACCACAGCAGAAGACCCCAGGTGAAGGGATCACTGCCACAGCTGCACAGTCAAGCCAAGGCCTCTCACATACCATGGAGTTGCAAGTCAGGTTGGTTTGCAGTTTGAAGACCTTGTGCAGCCCCACTGCTTGAGCCTCAGCCAGTTTGGATTCAGTCATCTTCACTATAAACTTGACTGTGGTGTCTGTGTGATACTCTTTGTAGTCTGTGATCAGGGGGGGAGTCTTCTCAGTCCCATTCAGCATTGGCTCCAGAACTTGCTCTTTGTAAGTCTGGGAAAAGAAGCAGAGTCAGAGGCAGGGAGGAGCAAAGCTCCACTGAGCCTTGTGCAAGGCAGAGGGTTGCTTGTTACCTGTGTCCATGTCCTGACAGGCAGCTCTGTGATCTCGATGGTTGTGGAGTCAAGGATGGACACCTCCCCACTGATCACATACTGGTTAGGCCCCAGCTCATCTATGGTGCCTTTGAAATTCTTGTAACTGGGAAGCTAAGGAGGAAACATTGAGATCAGCTCCTGGCTTCAGGCACTTGCATGAAATTCTCCCATATTGTGCTGAATAAACTAAGGAGCAAGATGGAGAACTTCTGCTATGGGGTAGGCCGAGGGAGCTGGCGGTGTGCAGCCTGGAGAAGGCTCCAGGGGCACCTCAGAGCTGCCTGCCAGAGCCTGAAGGGATCCTGCAGAAAGGCTGCAGAGAGACTTTTGCTGGGGGGTTCTGAAGCCAGGCCAAGGGGGAATGGTTTGGAGCTGAGGCAGAGCAGGGTTAGAGCGGAGGTGAGAAGGAGTTGTTGAGTGTGAGGGTGGTGAGAGCCTGGCACAGGCTGCCCAGGGAGGCTGTGGCTGCCTCCTGCCTGGGGGTGTTCAGGGCCAGGCTTGGGCAGCTGAGTCTAGCTGAGAGGTGTCCCTGGGGATGGTGGGGAGAGGATGGAGCAGCTCAGCTCTGAGCTCCCCCTGCCTAGGCCTCTGTAGGACTCTGGAGCTGGCTACCATGGGCAGAGGCTCCTCTCCGTCCATCAGGCGCCGGATGTTGTTGACCACCTCCCGGATGTCGAAGTTGGGGATCTTGCAGGACCAGCCTGTGCCGATGCCCTCAGCACCATTGACCAGCACCATGGGCACGATGGGGATGTACCACTCGGGCTCCACACGCTGGTTGTCATCATACAGGAAGTTGAGGACGTTGTCATCCACAGCTGGGAACAGCAACCGTGCCAGGGGGCTGCAGGGCAAGGCACAATCTCACCTCCGGCTCTTAGCACGGAGCCCTCTGGGACCCAACCACCAACCCAACCCCAACCGTGGCCACGTGAGGTGTCCGAAGCTAGGATCCAAACCTCCCTTCAGCTGCTGCTGCTTCAAGCATTCCCAAGTTTTAAAAGGGAAAAGCAAATCCATTTTCCACTCCAGGCCCTCGGCTGGAGCCCTGTATGCAAACAGAAGCCTGCAGTGCTGACCTGAGCATGGTGAAGATGTATCGAGGGCTGGCAGAGTCCTTCCCACCGTGCAGCCTGGTGCCAAACTGCCCAATGGGCTGCAGCAAGTTGAGGTTGTTGCTGCCCACAAAGTTCTGAGCCAGGTTAATGATGGTCATCATCAGTGAGGCCTGCAAGGCAAGCAGGGGTTAGAGCTGCTGGGGCAGAATTCCTCGCTGGAAGCACAAAGTTGAAGGCAAAACTCACACCAAGAGCAGAACTGATGGGAGTGACTCCACTGCTGAAGCACCAGGAGAAGCTCCCTCCCAACCTGAGCCATTCTGGGGCTCTGTGAAGAGCATTTGGCAGGAGCAGGAAGAGTTCTCACCTCACCATGGTGGTATGAGGACATCTCAGCCACAGAGCCAGCCAGCTGGGCAACCTTCACCTCCCGCCTGTCGTTCCGTTTGAAACAGGTGAACAGAACTTTCCTCTGCCCTGGCTTTAGACCTGTGCAACAAAGACCTTGGGATCAGGATGCACAAAGTCTCTCTGCTCTCTAGAGGTGGGAACTACCTCTGCAACTGCAGACTGCACCAGCAGTCAGGTACTTGCAATAACACACTACAGAACTGAGCTTGAGGAGAGCAGATTGAGACTGGAGAGTAGGAAATGTTTGCCAGTGAGTGAGGAGAGACTGGCACAGGTTGCCCAGGGAGGTTGTGGATGCCCCATCCCTGGAGATATTTAAGGCCAGGTTGGATGAGGCCTTGAGCAACCAGGGCTGGTGGGAAGTATCCCTGCCCATGGCAGGGGATTGGAACTGGTTGATCTTGAAGGTCCCTTCCAACCCAAACCCAATGTGTGAAGCTATCAAAGTGGAGCAGATGTTTAACACAAAAGGTTAAAAAGCTTGGGAGCAGAGAAGAGGCTTCAGCAGCCTAAGCTTCCAAACAGAGCTGGCTCCCTGCTGGTGCTGAGCTGATTTTGCTGTGGGCAATGCTGTTGGAGGGTCAGGCCCTTGCAGTAGCTCACCATCGACCAGCGATGGGATGGATCTCTCGTTGTCTGAGTTGGAGAACAGCACCAGCTCCTTGTTGATGAAGTCATTGTAGGTCAGGTAGTCTGTGTCCTTCCCATACAGGTATTCCTAAGGGAAAGAGGTGCAGGATTGCCTTCGTTTTAACAAGGTCTGACCTGTTTTTTAGCCCATTCTTGGTCAGGTTCACTGATAGGTCCAGCTCCACACAGCTCAAGTGCTGATGTTCTCAGCATCACCAAGTGAAACATTGCTGCCCTCCATGCAGCCCCCCTCAGGGAGGGATCAGCTCTCCATGCAGCCCCCCTCAGGGAGGGATCAGCTCTCCATGCAGCCCCCCTCAGGGAGGGATCAGCTCTCCATGCAGCCCCCCTCAGGGAGGGATCAGCTCTCCATGCAGCCCTCCTCAGTGAGCAATCAGCTCTCCATGCAGGCCTGCTTGGCTCAGCAGTTCCCTACTGATCAAGGAATGGAGTTGATCAGAGCCTGGAGTGCCTCCCCTGTAGGGACAGGCTGGGAGAGTTGAGGCTGTTCAGCCTGGAGAAGGTTGCAGGGAGACCTTAGAGCAGCCTTCCAGTACTTGAAAGGGGCTTTAGAAGAGCTGGGGAGGGACTTTTAACAAGGGCTTGGAGTGCCAGGACAAGAAAGAATGGGTTAAAGCTTGAGGAGATCAGATTGAGATTGGAGATGAGGAAGAAATTCTTGCCAGTGAGGGTGGGGAGACACTGGCACAGGCTGTCCAGGGAGGCTGTGGCTGCCCCTCCCTGGAGGTGTCCAAGGCCAGGCTGGATGAGGCCTTAAGCAACTAAGTCTAGCTGAGATGTGTCCCTGCCCATGGTGGGGAGGTTGGAGCAGATGAGCTCTGAGCTCCTTTCCATCCTGAGCCCCTCTGGTGATGAATATTGGAGTTCCATTTAGAGAGATTTTCCTGAGGTTCAATCCAGTGAAAGGTTATTGATTCTAACCTCCATGGAAGAGAGGTCAGAACTAGATGATCTTGAAGGTCCCTTCCAACCCAACCCCTTCTATGAATCTATAGAAACATGCAACCTGGGAGGAACTGCTGGGAGAACTGGCAGAGAGGCTACACTGGTGAGAGGGACAATCCTGACACACTGTAGCTGTCCTGCCAGGCTGGTTGGGAGCTGGTGCAGCTCTGGCACAGCAGAGTGAAGTTGGGAAGAGGCCCAAGGGGAGAGGGAACCACTTTGCTCCACCTGCATGAAGCTCTTACCTCCGGCAGCCCCTGCAGCTTCCGTTCCCTCCTGTCCTGCATGAAGTGGGTTAGCCACTCCTTCCTCTCATCTACTTTCTTCTTGCTAAAGGCCTGTGTGGCACAAAAGTGAAAAGTAGCTCAGTTCACAGAGGTTTGGGGTGGGGAGAGTGGGCCCTGCTGGATCACAGGGGACAACAGGGTGCAGGAGAGTTTATCCAGCAGAAGGCTATGCTGCCCAGGCTGGCTGAAGAGCCCAAGAAAGGTGGTGAAAGGTTCTTGTAGCTAAACACACTAAAAGTGTCATTTGCAGCAGCCTTTAGGAGCTGTGGAAGGTGTGGATGTAGACATCTGTAACACCATGCCAGAAAACTAAAGGGAAATTAACATTGTGAGGGAAAAAAACTTAGGGTTTTAGCATTGCCCAATAGCTCAGAATGCTGAAGGTGCAGAAGTTCCCAGAGGGCTGTTTCAATCCACTGCTGCAGCATTCTGCAAGGAGAGCATCTTGGGGCAGAAAGGGGAAGGTCTAACTTGGGGAGAAGTGCAGCAGAAGACAGAGGAAAAGGTGAAGGCATATATCCTATTGTGGCTGGAAATGTCAATTGGGTTGCAGGGATTAGTTTGTTCCCAGCTATATTTAAAAGCCATCATTAAAAGGGTACTCTTGGCCTGAGGTCCAGGGGTAGATTTGCTCCTACTGGTTGGACTGAAGCTGTAGCCTTGGTAACAAGGAGATTGTCTCAAGCCCAAAGGCCTCCAAGAGCATTTTAAAAGAGAAAACACAGAGCACTTTAAGCAGAGGAATACCAAAGGTACCAAGTCAGCAATTAAAGCAAGTGCCAGTTACCAGGGTGATGGCAGCATCGTCCTCGGGCCCTGAGTATCTGAAGATGATTCGATGCTTTGCCATATCTGCAAAGTATTCCTTAGCCTCCTTTGATGTGCTGGTCCCCAAACCTGCAGAGACAGTGCCAGGCAACCTCAGCCCCCTCTGCCTTCCTTGCAGCTTAGCCAGCTCCTGTGCCCTGCCTGTGTTCTGTGATGCATCGTGCCAAGGTCCGGCAGGAAGAGGACTCCCTGCAAACTTGGGTTGCTTTAAAAGGTATCAAAATGTAGCAGGTTTAGAGGAGTGAGGAGCTGCTGGTTGTGCTTCTGGATTTTGGCTGGGGCTGCTGCAGCTGTCTGAAGTGATTAAGTGCAGATGGGAAAGGATCCTCCTCACTCAGCCATTGTTCTGCAGCTGGCAGCTCTCTTACTGGCATCAAGTGGTGCTGGAGTTAAGTGTGCTAAAAGTACTTAGTGCTAAGAGTACTTAGTGTCAGTACACAAGGAGCAGCACACAGAGTTGAGCACAGCTGCCCCCCAGAGCTGAGGGAATGCTGAATTGTATCCTAGGCTGCAGCCAGAGGAGTGTGGGCAGCAGGGCAAGAGAGGGGATTGTGCCCCTTGGCTCTGCTCTGCTGAGACCTCACCTCCAATCCTGCCTCCAGCTCTGGTGTCACCAGCAGAAGGAGGACACAGAGCTGCTGGAGTGAGGCCAGAGAAGTCACAAAGATGAGCCAAGGGCTGGAGCAGCTCTGCTGTGAGCACAGGCTGAGGGAGCTGGGGAGGTGCAGCCTGCAGAGAAGGCTCCAGGGGCACCTCAGAGCTGCTGCCAGTGCCTGAAGGCATCCTGCAGGAAGGCTGCAGAGAGACTTTTGCTGAGGGGATCTGGAGCCAGGCCAAGGGGGAATGGTTTGGAGCTGAGGCAGAGCAGGGTCAAAGTCAGGCTGGATGGGGCCTTGAGCAGCTGAGTCTAGCTGAAAGGTGTCCCTGTCATGGTGGGGAGGTTGCAGCAGCTGAGCTTTGAGCTCCCTTCCAACCTGAACCACTCTGGGATGATGAATATTTGAGTTCCATTTGGAGAGATTTTCCTGAGGTTTGACCCAGTTAAAGGTTATTGATTTGATCCAGTTAAAGGTTATTGCCTCCTTATTCTATATTGTCTGTCACATGCATTTGTAATCAGAATATCTTGGGAGGGAAGAGCCTTGGGGATCCAAACCCTTTCTGCAGAAGCAGGGCTCACTGAATTCTGTCATGGATGCTCTTGCTGGGACCATTTCATTTCAGACAAACCTTTGTAGTACTTGATTTTCCACGAGTTGTAGTTCTGTGTGTTGTTTTTCCATTCCTCAAACTCAGGAATGCTGTAGAAGGCAATTTCTTCTTTGTTTTTAGAGGCCTACAAACAGTTCAAGTGTGAAATGAGAGGCAGATTTGGACCAGTGGATTTCTGCTTGTTCATCTTCCCAACCCTCCTCTGCTAGTTCACTTTCCCCACCTGCACAACCCTTACCTTTATGATGGGGGTAATAAATTCCTCCAGGAAGTTGTGTTTTAGCAGGGAGGGCCAGTTGTGATGGATGAAGTTAATCAGCAAACCTTTGATATGTGATCCATCTTGATCCTGATTGAAAAAGACATTTCCTCAGGGACACATGGAGCTGAGCACTGCAGGGGTCACAGCTAATGCTCCTCTAATTGCAGCTACCTGACCCCACTAACTCCCACTTCTAACAAGGTGATTCTGTGGTGTTTAACTACTGGAAATGAAACAGAAAAAGGAGATTCTGGGTGAAAAGATAGCAAGGACTTGTCAAGAAGCTTGGAGCAGCAAGCTGGAGAGACAGCATTTAGGTGGTGGTTCTGCTCCTCCCCTCTACCTGCTTTGTTTTGTGGCCGGAAAGCCTTTCTGTGACTCACTGAAATACAGAGCAAGGAGGAATGAATGCAGGGAATTGGGTGCAGGAATGGCAGTGGGAGGAAGGGATTTTCTTCCTCTGTATGCAAATGTTGGGTTTTTCCCTCTGCCAGTCTGAGTGGCCCTCACCTGGTCTGTCATGATCATGATCTTCCCATAGCGAAGAGTCTTCAGAGACTCTTGGTCCTCGTAGGCCTTTTTGTACTGCAGCCCTAAAATCTTGATGATGTTGTTGATCTCAGCATTCTCCATGATCTGCAAAAGGTCACACCTTAAAAATCTTTGTCTTGCAGACCTGAAATGTAGCTCAGCAGAGTCTGGAACGACCCAGAAGTGTCGTGCTGGCTGACTTTGCCTTGCCAGTGCTTTGGAGTTGGTTAGAAACCTCATTTCCAGCCTGCAGACAGCTGCTTCTGTTAAGCTAGAGCATTCTGAACACTTTTTTTTTCTAGTCCCCCACACAAACTTAGCCATCTCTTGAGGCAGGACACCCAAAAAGGCAGGACTTAACCAATCAACATTCCCACTTCAGCAGCAGAGCAGACTGAGTCCCACCTCCAGTCTCACACTCTGAGTTAGAGTGTTGCTGGTGCTCAGCTGTCCCAGTTAAAGCATCACAGGAAGCATTCCACAGCTTCTAAAAGGCAGCCCAGGAGGAATTTCCAACTCACCTGCTTGTGAGAAGCTTCCCTGACGTTGAGCATTTTCCCACGGAGAGGAAAAACTCCATATTTGTCTCTCCCAACCACTCCCAGCCCAGACACAGCCAGGGTCTTGGCTGAGTCCCCCTCAGTCAGGATCAGGGTACAATCTAGAGAATTCTTGCTGCCTACAAACAGAAGTAAGAAAAATCAGGTCAGTTTTCTAATGCAGAAGTGCAATCTAAGTTTGCTCACTCAGGGAGAGGGGGAGAGGGGGAGGGGGA
>VWYK01104435.1:12680-28958 GCA_013399775.1 Semnornis frantzii
GAGGGAGAGGGGAAGAGGGAGAGGGAAAGAGGGAGAGGGGAAGAGGGAGAGGGGAAGAGGGAGAGGGGATGAGGGAGAGGGGATGAGGGAGAGGGGAAGAGGGAGAATTCTTGGGTTTATCCAGCAGAGGTTTGTCTGTGGATGGTTGGTTCCAGAGGCTGTGACCCACTCACCAGCATCGTTGGCATCATCCAGTTTTGGAACACCTTTGATCTTGGTGTGTTTGACAGCTGAACACTTCTTATTCAGCTGGCTCTGAGCTTTGAATTTTACCCAGTTTAGGATACTTTCCACAATGCCACAGGAAACTGCCTGCAATACAAACCAAAGCCAACCCCAAATCATTGATGCTGACAGGATCTGAAGTTACCTTTGCTTCAGACATGACTTCAAGAGAAATAGATTTGCCAGGTTGAACAGCAGATGCAGCTCCACAGCCTTGGCTCTCATTGCTTACCCCCTTGATGAATTTGTCACTCAGTTTGCAGGTGGAGCCAAAGCTCTTGGCCTGCAGGGTCATATTCTCCTTTGTCTGAGAGTCAAAGGTTGGGTTTTCAATTAAGGAATTGACAAAAATCCACATGTGGTTCTTCACCTGCAGCCAAAGACAAGCAACACCATGCATTAAAAGCCTTCCCCTGGTGCCAGCTGCCTGCCCGAGTCACACAGCAGGGGAAAGAGCTCAGTTAGCTCCTGAAGGGCTCTAGGAGCTGATGAATGTTGGGGAACAATATTCTGTGAGCTGGGCTCCAAGGCTCCAGCAGCTCTCTTAAAGAGACTGAGCTTTAGTGCATCTGCAGTGACCTACTCTGCTCTGATCACAAAATCACAGAAGGGTTTGGCTGGAGAGGACCTCCAGAGGTCACCCAGTGCAGTCCTCTGCACTCAGCAGGGACATCTCCACTACAGCAGCTTGCTCAGAGCCTTGTCCAGCCTCAACTCCCTCCCCCAGCAGCCTGTTGCAGCGTTCCAGCAGCCTCACAGTGCAGAACTTGCTCCTCACATCCAATCTCAACCTGCTCTGCTCTCATTTCACACCACTGCCCCTGGTCCTGTCACTGCAGGCCTTTGGGAACAGCCCCTCTGCAGCCTTCTGGTAGCCCAGTCAGGTACTGGAAGGCAGCTCTAAGGTCTCCCTGGAACCTTCTCTTCTCCAGGCTGAGCAACCCCAGCTCCCTCAGCCAAACCAAGAGACAATTATTGACTTAACCTGGACAAGGAGAGACTTCTTTAATTAGCAATTTACTATCTACAGCCTGCAGAATGGACATATCTGTTCTTAATTGCTGTAGGAATGCATTAAGCTATAGTGAGGCTGCAGTAGAGCTTGAGCTGTGTTTGCCACTGGGGAAATCTTGGCACTTTACCTGAAAAGGCTTCACTCCAACTCCATTTTTATTCTTCTTTTTCACCACATCAATGAGTTTTGTCACCAGCTGGTCAGCTACATAGTCAACATGTCTGCCACCCTGGGGAGAGAGCAGAGAGCTGGGGGTGACTCCATGCCTGGGGACCCACTGCAAACTTGAAGCATGATGCAACATGAAGCAGCTGGGGGTTTGCCACTGACATCTGGAAACAGCTAAGGGTGCTAAGGATGGAGAAGAGAGCTTCTGGAACAGGAAAGCAATTTGCCAGAGTGATGGGATGTGGTTTTGGCTGGAAAATGGTAACAACATCAAAACCTTGGAATATGCCTAGGTAGAGTAGGGCTGGAGCTCAAGGAAATGACAACAGTTAGAGAAAGGTCCCTGGGAGTCAGGTGTGTGCAAAATGCCAGGCAGCCTTGGATCATCCTCGTGGCCTCCTCTGGCCTCATTCCAGCAGCTCTGTGTCCTTCTGCTGGGGGCACCAGCACTGGAGGCAGGATTGGAGGTGAGGTCTGAGCAGAGCAGAGCCAAGGGGCATGATCCCCTCTCCTGTCCTGCTGCCCACACTCCTCTGGCTGCAGCCCAGCACTGCATGAGGGCACTGCTGGCTCCTGGGGAGCTGCTCAGCACCCAACACTCCCAAGGCTCTTTCTTCAGGGCTGCTCTCAACCCACTCTGCAGCCAGCCTGGGTTTGTGCCTGGACACAAAACCCCAAAGCCACAGGGAATGACTACTTAGAGAAAATTTACATTTCCCTTGGGTGGGTTTTTTTGGCCTTTAACCTACAATTCAGCCTTAAAATGTTTCCTTCATTGA
Organism: Semnornis frantzii; assembly: GCA_013399775.1. Lineage (NCBI taxonomy): Eukaryota > Metazoa > Chordata > Aves > Piciformes > Ramphastidae > Semnornis > Semnornis frantzii. Next base: position 14,868 of record VWYK01104435.1, read on the forward strand.
TCCCTGCCTCATCAAATTCCAAATTCATTGGGATTTCTGCATTTTGATGATGAAATGAAGGAGGTTTTGGCCATGATTTGTAAAATCAAGGTTAGAAGTAGTTCAGAAGATGACTTACACAACAGAGAAGTACAGAACTGAGTGATTTAGTCAAGTGTTGGCTGGAATGAGGCAAACCAGGAGTTACCTTGGTGGTGGCAATGCTGTTGACAAAGCTGACTTGCTGGAAGCCTTTTTCACTTAAAGTCAAGCAGACTTCCCATCGAGAATTCACCTCCTCGTGGATGACCTTAAGTGCATTCCCAGTTTCATCCACTTTGTCCTTCAGGTAGAGGTCCACATAGCTGCGGAATCCCTTCACCTGCAGACAGATGAGAGCAGACAGCAGCTTCAGAGCAGCTCCTATAAATAATTCCCCATCCCGAGGAATCACTCAGGCAGACTTTGCTCTCTGCTATCTGCAGTGACAGAAATAGCTTTGACAAGGGCTGGCTGCTCAGGTGGGGCTGAGCTCTCCAGGTGTGTGGCTGCTGCTTGGGCATCCTGACTTACAGGCAGCCTCTGCCCATTGAGGAAGACTTTGACGTCCTTGGTGGAGCCAGCGATGTCGTAGGCCCTGCGAGACATCAGCGCCACAATGTCCCTGTCCAGGGTCTGCATCTTGAACTTGGCCAGGTCAGGCTGGAAGGTGACACAGGTGTAGTCTTCCCCATCATGGTACTTCAGCTTCATTTCACCAGCCTTGCTCATGTTGTTTGTCCAGGTCTGAAGGAAAAGAGGGGTTGGGAGTTGCAGGTTTAGAATCATAGGAGGGTTTAAGTTGGAAGGGACCTCAAAGATCAGCCAGTTCCAACCCCCCACCATGGGCAGGACCACCTCCCACGAGAACAGGTCGCTCAGAGCCTCATCCAACCTGGCCTTCAACACCTCCAGAGGTTGTGGATCACAGAATCAGATCAAAGATCACATTCTGTGATCCACAATCTCCTTGGGCAACCTGTGCCAGTGTCTCACCACCCTCAGTGTAAAGAGCTTCCCAACATCCAGTTTAAATCTCCCTTCTGCCAGTCTAAACCCATTCATCCTCATCTTGTCATTACAAGACCTTGCAAATAGTCCCTCCCCGGCCCCCCTGCAGGCCCCCTTCAGATACTGGAAGGCTGCTACAAGGTCTCCTTGAAGCCTTCTCCAGGCTGCAGAGCCCCAACCCTCATAGCCTGTGCTGATAGCAGAGCTGCTGCAGCCCTCTGAGCATCTTTGTGGCCTCCTCTGGACTCGCTCCAACAGTTCCATGTCCTTCTTTAGCACACATCAGCCCTTAGAGCTTCATTTTTAGAGGTTACAAGGTGGGGTTTGAGTTTTAAATACTTCCACAGATTGCACAGGTTGGAAGGGACCCTCAAAGCTCACCTTGGGCAACCCCCCCCCTGCACTCAGCAGGGACACCTCCAACTAGAGCAGGCTGCCCAGGGCTACATCAAGACTGATCTTGAATGTCTCCAGGGATGGGGCCTCAACCACAACCCTGGGCAGCTGTGCCAGTGTCTCCCCACTCTCACCGTGCAGAACTCCCTCCTGATGTCCAACCTAAATCTGCTCTGCTCCAGTTTCACACCACTGCCCCTTGCCCTCCTAAACAGCCCCTCCCCAGCCTTCCTGTAGGCTTCCTTCAGACATTGAAATGCAGCTGTAAGGTGCAAATCCCACAGGGATTTTTGGGACAAAAGCTCAGGGTTTTATCTGAGAGTCTCAGGTGTCCCCTTCCTGACCTGGAGAGTGTCCATACCTGCTTGAATAACTTCTTGTATTCCCGACATGCAGTTTCCACAGTGAACCTGGTGCTAAAGATGTTGCACAGTTTGGCTCCATAGCCATTTCGCCCACCTAGAATGAAGAGGAAAGCAGCCTGGGGTTAATCCCTTCATCCAAAGCCACCTGAAGGAATTCCAGGCCAACGGCAGCTCGACCACTTCAGTGCAAGCAAAGCACAACTGTCAACAAGCAGCAACGTCTGGCACACTCAGCACACAACTGCAAACCCAGGTTTGGTTGGAATTGAAGGATTATTTTTCTCTCTGAGCATGGAGACTTCTCTTTGTTGGACTCAGAGGCTGTGTTTTATCAAGGAGCACCTTCCCCTCTCTTTACTTCAGGCTGCTCAGAAATCTTAGTGGATATATTTGAGTCTGTCCTACCTGTGACTTTCTTTTCGTTGTCATCATAGTTGCTGGATGTGAGCAGCTGCCCAAAGATGAGGGCAGGCACATAGACCTTCTCCACTTTGTGCTCAACGACAGGAATACCTTTGCCATTGTTCCACACGCTGATGGTGTTGTTCTCTCTGCAGGGAAAACACCAAAAGAAGCTTGTTCTCAGGGCTACAAAACCAGTGAGCTTCGAGGCAAAAGCTCTGGGGTACGGCCACCATTTGCTCAGCAGCAGATCTCTGCTCAGCAAGTGCAGGAGCAGCCGGCAGAGGGAGGACAAGGCAACGGAAAAGCACAGCCCTGCACAAAGGGAGGGACCGCGGCGGGGAAAAGTCCTCTCTCTGTGCTCAGCCAGAAAAACGCCGACAGAAAGAAAAGAGGGAAGTGGCCCCAATGGCAGACAGCAACCAGCTCAGTGAGAGAGCCCAGGACTCGGTGCAGAGAGGAGGTTCCACCACTACTTTAGGCTCCCTCCAGTGTTACGAGCTGCTCAGGGAGCAGCACAAGTTGAGACATCTGGATGTTAGAAGTTCTTTACAGAGAGGGTGGTGAGACATTGGAACAGGTTGCCCAGGGAGGTTATGGCTGCTGCCTCCCTGGAGGTGTTCAAGGCCAGGTTGGATGAATGGGAGGTGTCCTTGCCTATGGCAGGGGGTTGGAACTAGATGATCTTTGAGGTCCCTTCCAACCTTACCATGCTATGATTCTATGATCTAATCTGGTTCAATTGTTAAAGTAGAATGAGATCCACTTACACATCGATGGTGACTTTGATGCAGGACATGTTTTTATCCCTCTGCTTGTTGTCTGCAGCATTGACTGGAAGGGAAGGATCATTGCTGTTAGGGTAGGTTCTCAATCGAGACCAAGCTATGAATTATGAAGTGTCTTCAAGCAGAACGAATGCAAAATGTCAGTAAGTTGCTAATAATCATCCTGGGATGCAAATACCTTGCAAGCTGCAGAGGTGAGCCTCATGGTTTAACACAAAAGGGAGAATTTGAGGCTGCACAAAACTGGTTTTGTAACAGAGTGTGCCAGCATGCCATGGATGGGCATCAATGGAGCTACATGAAGGCCATCAGCAGCCACGATTTCCAAGTATAATCAATAGCCCACACGCTCTGTGAACAAGCATCCATCATTTGGTGGGTGATGATGAAGGTCCACGCAGTGGACCTCACCTGGCCAGCAATACAACTGGATATCAGCACACTTGGGAGGTCCTTGCATGTAGTTCACATTACTTGGACATTCTTAGAGCCATTAATAACTCCCCAATCACTGACCCAGCAGAGGTCACCTTACCTAGAATCTCGTCAAAGATTTTGTACAAGCCAGGCACAAAGGTCACATCTCTGCAGTTCAGTCCCACGTCCTCATCAAAAACCCACATTTGCTGGAAAGGAAGCAGGCAAAAAACACATAAGGCCCCCAGGCCCACCTCCTCTTCCGTTCATAAAGCAGATGTTGTGTGGGTTAGAACCAGATGTTCATCGCTTCCCATCTGCTTGGCCCCACGGCCCCCGGCTCTGTCCCTCCGTACCTGAGTGACCGTCTCCACGGAGCCGATGTAGGTATCCGGCCGGAGCAGGATGTGCTCCAGCTGCGTCTTCTTCTGGTAGATGTGCTCCACCGAGAGCTGCTTTTTGGGGACATCGCCCTTGGGCACCCGCAGGTTCTCGTCCGAGGGCTGCTCGGGGAGGGAGAGACAGCGGCAGTGAGGGACCGCGGGAGGGGAACCGGAGGGGCCCGAAGGGATCAAGCCAGGGAGGGGAGAATCGGAGTGGGCCTTGAACGGGGCAGGAACCGGCGGAGGGGGGAAGAATCCCGAGGGCGGTCAAGAGAGTGCATGCGGAAAATGCCAGGGGAACGGAGGGGGCCGGAGCCGGGGGCATCCCAAAGGATCGGGGCACCGGAGGGCATCGGGAGGAGTCCGTAAGAGGCCTGGGACCCTGAGCACCGAGGGGAGGGGGGCCGGAACCGGGATCTCTGCAGGGACGGGGTGGACGCACTCGGAGGGGCGCGGGGGTCTCCTGGAGCTCCATGGCGGCGACGTGAGCGCTGCTGAGAGAGGCGATGGCGGCGGCGGCCGCGAACGCGCGGGGTTCTTCAAACCTCTGCTCAGCCCGCCGAAACCCTCCGCCAATCACCGCCCGCCGGCCTCCGGCGCGCCGCCAATCGCAGCGGGAGGGCGAGGACAAGCCCGCCCCCTGCCCGCCCTCACGCCACTCACAAGGCTCTGCTCGCATTCAAACCAGCCACTCACAAAGGACAATTGCGGGACGGCCAGCGAAATTGGCCAATAGAAGAGCGGGGAGGGAGCGAGCCCAACGCTTACCTGCGGACTGTGTACTTTGGTACGCCAGGCAGTGTCCCCGGCACACTGGAGTACAGCGAACAGAGCTGGGCACTTAGGGTACGTCCCGGAATACATTGTGCACATTCCTGTGGCTCACTAGGGACACTAGGGCACAGTTCTTCCTCTTCAACAGATGCCAGCCCCCTGGCTGCGCCCGTGTGCCAACCCCAGAACCACCAACTGAACAGGGGGGCTGCTGCCTTGGGAGGTGGAGGCCCAAAGCTCTGTTGCTTCCCAAGCCCTGTGCAGTGCCCAAAGCCCGTGCCCCAGCTCTGCCCGTGCACTCCAGTGGCGGCTGCATTGGTGTCCTGCCACCTGGCACTGTTGCCGTCACCCTGTCTCCATGGTGACCCCACCACACCCAGCCCCCACCGTTAGCACTGAGACCAATGGGGCTGAAGCTCACTGAGCCTCCAGCCCCTTTTGTATTCCCTATGCTGGCTGCAGCATGTTGCCCCTTGTGCCCCTTGCTGCCTTAGCAGGGGTACCCATAACCAAGCCCTGAGGCTCATCCAAAATACCAACATTTTGGTGTCTGTTTCTTGGACAATGACATTTATTTTGCTGAAAGCACAAGGAGGCAGTTGTACAGAGCCTGGCATCACCCTGCCACCCCATGGCATGGGCAGCAGCAGAGATGGCACAGTCAGGGACAAGCACAGCAGAACCTGCCTGCAGGGTTGGCATCCTCTTGGTGTTCTTGCAGAGTTCCCACACTGCAGTTCTTGCCCTCATGCTGCTCCACAGGACTGGGGGATGCTGCTGAGGGTGACTGGTGCCAGGGTCACCACATGTGCCAATACGGAAATGCCACCTCCACGCAGAGTACTGCCAGAGCCTCAGAGCAGTTGTGCCGGTGCCCAGTCAGCAGCCTGCCCTCACCCAGGGGGGTGGCCAGGCCCTCCCCGGGGCCAGAGCTGCGCCAGCCCTGGCAATCCCGCCTGCGGGCATGGCTGCCCCGTGGGGTGGATCCGTGCCAGGCCAGCCGTCGTGGCCTGCAGATGGGGATAGGGGTGACAGAGGCTGGGGGATGCCCTTTGGGGCACCTCCAATTCTTTGCACCAGCTCCTGCATCCATGCAAGTGCCAGGGGCGGGGACGACCCACTGCAACCCCCCACCCTGGTTCCTGGCCTGGCTACATTTGTTCAGAGATACCCTGCCAGTGCCCACCCCATGGCCAGACTCACCAGAGGGGATCTGTCAGGACGTTGCGCCTGTTGAAGGAGTAGATGGGGCCCCGTAGGGTGGCACTGGCTGAGCCCTCGAAGAGGGAGCTCCAGGACTTGGCCAGCAGCTGGCCCTGTGAGGCAAGCACCGGTGCTGAGCTGGGGGCTGGGGAGGTGCCCTTGTGCCCCCCACTGGTGAGCAGTGACTTGCTCTGGGTTCCTGCCCACTCCCGGAACACAATCATGGAGCACAGTTGGGAGGCAGGAGCCCTGGCATGGGACTGGGCAAGGATCCTCCTGCCAAGGCTCACTGGGGACCACGGGGCTTTGCCACTGGCAGCCCCCACAGAGGGCAGGGGGGTACCTGCCTTCAGGTTGACTATGGGGAGGGCTCTGTCTGTCCTCTTGACAATGGAGGCCAGGTCCTGGGTGGGGGCTGAGAGGAATGCCCGGAAAGTGCCATAGAGCTGAGCCTCCTGGGACTGGCGGTGGCACTGCAGGTCGGCACCGCGGATCCCACTCGTGTCGCCGGTCAGGGGCACGTTAAGGGCGGCCAGGCGGAGCTGGGGAGGGGAGGCAGCAAGGAGGCGTGGGCATGGCCAGGTGTTGAGGTCTCTGCTTCCTCCTTCCCAGGAGGGTGTGAGCCTTCGGCAGTGCCAAACAGGCATGGAAAGGCTCCCTGGGCACCTGTCTCCCAGGGCTGGGCATCGCTTACAGATGGGATCCGCGGGGTGATGGTGGTTGGCAGGAGCTGGGGCAGCTCTTGTCCTTCCTTCTGCACCTGGAGTAACGTGGCCCAAGTCAGCCTTGGTTACCCATGCCCGTGCCATGAATGCTACTGATGCAGCACCCACCCCACCCCAACCAACCCCAGAGTCTGTGCCTGGCAGGCTGATGCTGCCCTGCCATTATTCCCTCCTCCTGGCATGACCAGAGCCACAGCAAAGCTCACCAATGAGTCTGCCAGGGCCAGCCCAGGCTGTGCCATATCAGGACCTCTTGTCTGTGCCCTCTTTGCCTCCTGGATGGAAAGCAGAGGACAGTCCTGTGAGGTCTGTGTGCCTCCACAGGCAAAGGTCTCTGTCCCCTTGCTGGGACATGAGTGGACCCAGTGGGTGCCCAGACCCTCACCTGGTACTGTGGGGTGGATGCTGCAGGGTCGTCACCAGCTAGGAGTGACTCTGAGTCCTCCACCTGCGCAAGGCAAGGAGCAGAGGACAGGTTAGGGGCACACTGGCACCTTCCCAGGGCTCTGCTGCTCCAGGGCTACAACCAGCCCTGTGCCAGCTGTCAGGGCTAGAGGCTGCCCCCCTGCTCTGTGCTAGACACCCCAAGGGGCATCCTTGGTGCCCAATACCAGGAGGCGGCTCCAGCCAGTGCGGGTCCGGAGGAAGGCACTGCCCCCTTCCTGCACGTAGACCAGGCTGCCCTCGGGCATGGCACTGCCCAGCTTCAGCATCTCCTCCTTGGACCTGAAGACCCACGTCTGGCGCTGGAGGGGATGGAGAGGTTCACGGCCTGGCAGTGGGGCACGGGCTGGCCGGGCAGCCTGGGGGGCTCGCCCCTGGCCACAGCCAGGACGCACCCGAGGATCAGCGTCGGGGTCCGGGAGCTCTGTCCGAGGGGTATCGGCATCTGGAGAGGGGACGGGGGGAGGGGGGTGTCACAAGGTGCCCTGGTGCAGGGGCTTGGTGCTCCCACGGGAGGCAGCCCCGCAGGGACATGGTGGTGGCAGTGCCAGGGGACCCGTGCAGGGTGGCACAGCTCCGGTGCCCACGAATGGATGTGAGGCATCACAGAAGGTGCTCCTGAGGAACCTGGAGCTCAGAACCCCTGGGACCTGCCCTTACCTGTGGCCCAGCCTGTGCTGCTGCCTGCCTGTGAAAGCAAGGGGGCACCCTTACTGCCTTGGGGCACAGAGACCCCCTTCCTGGCACACAGGGTGGGGACAGGGTCCCTCCTCGGGGCAGTGGGGCCATGGCTTACCGGCTGCTTGCAGGGTGGCTGGGCACGGACAGGGTAAACCCTCTGGAAGCAAAGACAGAGGGGTTGTGGGGAGCCCCTTGTGCCATGCATGCACACGAGCGTGTGCCCTGGCACAGGCATCTGCACAGTCCCTGCTGGGTCTTACATTGAAGTAGAGGAGTCCTGGCACTCCAGGGGGGCCGGGGGGCCCGGGGGGGCCAGGGTGCCCAGGGGGACCTCGAGGACCCTGCAGTAGAGCAGTGTGGAGATTGGAGTGGGCTGCTTGGATGCTGCCTTTGGGGAGAGCAGCTGTAGGACACCCCAGCACTGTCCTCTACCCTTCTCACTCCCCTCCCTTCCCAGGGCTGAGCCCCCCCCCCCGCCCAGGGCTGGGCAGCGCTGGAGGGCAGCTTGGAGCCCTGCTCACGTGGGGGATGATGGCTCCATAGATTTCTGGATCCTCTTTGCTGCCCTGTAGATGGAGAAGGTCAAGGCTGATCTTCACCCTCCTGCTTCCCCTCCATCCCTCCATCTTCCATCCCTCCATCCTCCCCCTCTCCATCCTCTCTCCCACATGCCAAGCGAGGCTCCACAGGCTCTGAGGACTCACCGTTTGGTACCCACTGATGGGCACCCAGGAGCTGGACTGGCTGCCAGTGCTGGGGAAGGGGCTGCGACCTGGCTTGCACTCATGGTCCCCATAGCAGCACCCCTGGGGGAGGCAGGGTTAGAGCTAGGAGGGTGGTGGGGGGCAGGGGGCATGCTCAGTTTTGCTCAGGGTCTCACACTTGGGGTATAGGAATGGGAGCCCTCTCCAGCCAGCTGCCCCCACACCAGTGCCCATGGTTACAAACCTGCTCTCCAGGGTCACCCTTTTCTCCCTGGAAGGAAAGCAAAGAGATCCTGTCAGTGCCATGGCTCTGGGGCTCCCTGGGCACTCCTGTTCCCCTGGCACAGCACTGTGCATTGGCCCACAGCTAACAGCTGCCTTGAGGCTGTTTGCTTTTGGGGAGCAGCCATGGGTGATGCTGTCCCCATGTCCTCACTGCCAATACACACTGCCCACAGTGCCCACACCCCTGGCTCACCTTGGGCCCCGGTGGCCCAGCTGATCCGCGGTGCCCTGCGTGGTGTGAGTCACACTGGAAGGAGAGGATGTGCTGGGCTGAGCATGGGGACGCCCCCACCCCTGACCACCCCCAGCTCTGAGACCCCCTACTCACCCTGTAGTCCCCCGGTGGCCCTGGTGGCCCCATGGGACCAGGCATGCCCGGGGACCCTGTCTCTCCTGTCCTACCAGGGCTCCCTGGCATGCCTGGCAGTCCACGTTCACCCTTCTCACCCTGCCAGATCACACATAAGGGTGGTGAGCTTGGGGGCTCAGCACCCCCTTGCCCCCAGGCCCTAGAGCAGCAGGGCTGGGGCAGCCTGGAGCCCTGCCATGGGCTCAGTGCTGGGGGTTGCTGCCCACCTGGGCAGAGCGAGGGGACAGTGATTCTGCCACATCCCCACCCTGCTGGCTCTGCTCTGGCCCCAGGGCCATGCAGGGGTTGGGCTGGCACCCCCTTACCTTTAGTCCAGGATACCCTGGCTCCCCTCGCAGCCCTGGTTTGCCAGGGAGTGATGCAGGTCCTGTGGGACCAGGGGGTCCTTCATGCCCGGGCAGCCCGGGGGCACCCTGTGGCCCTGGGAGCCCTGGTGGCCCTGGGGGTCCATCTGGCCCAGCTGAGCCTGGAGGTCCCTGAGGTCCTTCGGTCCCAGGGAATCCAGGTGGTCCCACAGCCCCGGGTGGGCCAAGCGGTCCCGGCTGCCCATCCCGCCCAGGGACCCCTGGGGGGCCGTCATGGCCTGGATATCCTGGGGGTCCAGGCAGGCCAGGAACTCCGGGGGGGCCTGGGGGTCCTGTGGTTCTTGCAGGGCTGGATGCTCCCAGCTGCTTCCCGAGTTGGAGGGAGAGGAAGGAGAGAGCAGAGGCAGTGAATTCCTGCCCCATCTCCTGGTCCCCCCTGCCCTGAGCTGCCCCCTCCCACAGCCACATGCCCCAGCCCTCCCCATGCCAGACCCTGCAGCCAACACTGGCATCAGCCACCTGCCCTGGCATTACCTGCCTGTGCCCTGCATGCCAGCACTTACCTCGTTGTCTAATCCCTTGGGCAGTGCAGAGAGCATGGGTGGGCTCCTGGCTCCCCAGGTTCCTGGTGGTCCTGGGGGCCCTGGTGGTCCTGGGGGACCTGGAGGGCCACGGGGCCCCTGGTGCCCTGGCTGCCCAGGGCTGCCAGACTTGCCTCTGTCCCCGGAGGATCCAGGCTGGCCTCTCTCTCCCGGGAACCCTCGGTCACCTTTCTCTCCCTGCAAAACAAAGAGCCTGGCTCTTGGCACTTTCCTCAGTGGTGCCCACTGTGGGTACATCCTGCCCCCTCCAGGGGATTCCTGAGTCACCCCCAGCCCTGATCCCGGGCAGGAAAGGTTTTGCTTAGCCCAAAGAGCTCCAGGATTTCTTTCACTGAGACCCTGTAGCACTCGGTGCCTCTGTGGGTCCCTGTGCCCCCAAGCCTCTGCCCACCTCACCTTTGGGCCAGGGGGGCCAGGAGGGCCAGGCTGTGCAGGGCAGATGCAGCTGGAGCTGTTGTGCACCTGGAGAAGGAGACAGGGGTGAGCTGTGGGATGAGAGCCCTGGCTGCAGGGTCTGGCATGGCTACCCTGCACCCACTTGGCACCTGGAGAGCAGGGTCCATCTCCGGGGGTGGGGGCACCCTTCGGGGCAGCTCCTTCGCTGTTGTCTGTGCAGAGGAGAGGAGAGGCTGAGTGTGAGGCCCCTCAACACCAGCCCCATCCTACCCACCCTGCCAGCCCATATGCCCCTGGGGAACAGGACCCCTCCACCACCTTGATCCGCAAGAACTCCTCTTCCTCAGCACTGCCCTCGAAGATCTCTGGGGGAAGCCTGGGCTGGTGCTGCTGGAGTGGACAGGAGAGTCAGTGCAGGGCATGGCAGTGTCCCAGAGGCATGTGGGACACTCCTGCAGCCACAGCTGCCCACAGCCTGGGGTGGGTGCCAAACCCCAGAGCCGCTTCATGTCCGGGGGACACTGAGAGCTGCTGTGGCACCTTTCCAAAGGGGCAAAGGCAGCTGAGCCGCGGCCAGAGCAGGGCACAGATAAGGGGGAGGAGGTGATGAGGGACCCTGCAGCAGCTGGGGCGGGGCAGGGAGGGAGATGCTGCCCAGGGAATGGCACCTGGCCTCTTGTGCGTGGTGGGGTATGGCCTGGGCCCTTCACTACCCCCTTGCCGAGGGTCTCCCGGCGCCTGGAGGCTGTTGCCAGAGGAGGTTTGTTCAGTGGCACCTTCCGCGTGGGCTCCACACCGTAAGCATCTCCATCTGCAGGAGCAAAAGGGTGATGGGGCAGGAGGTGCTTGGGCTGGAGGGGTCCGGGATGGCACAGCACTGCCAGTCCTAGCACTCTCCACATCCACACGGAAGCTGTGCCCCATCCCACCATGCCTACCTTCATCTCCATCCAGTCTGTGCGCTGTGGGGGCCACGGGGCTGCTGCCCGGATCTTCAGTGGCATCTTCCGAGCCCAGGTTAAACCACTGGGCCGTGGTGGGGGGCAGGTGCCCAGACAGCACCAAGAGGATGCAGAGCGTGCAGAGAAGGTGCTGGGGGCTGCTGGACCCCATGCCACTGCCTCGAGGCCAGGCTGCCCAGGGCGGGGATGCTTGGCTCACCCTGCTCACCCGCACTCTGCTCCTCTGGCTCTGGTCCGGCTCCCGCAGTTATCACCGCGGCCCCCGCAGTGTCCGACACGCCCCTCGGGCCGCATCCGGCGGGGGCAGAGCACCCACTTAAAGCCAAATCACCCTCTGCCCTGCTGGCGAGGGGCTAGGAAGCCAGCCGGGAACCACCGGGCGGGGAGCCAGGGCCAGGAGAAGCTGCTGGGACCGAGGCGTGGGAGGGCAGGGGAGAGATGCTGCCTGGAAATGGGGAGTAAAGGCAGGGGGGAGGGGAGTGGAGGAAGGGGCTGGCTGCGAGCAAGGGTGATCGGCAGCCAAGTGCTCTGCGGGGGTCTGCCCTGATACCAGTGCTTGATGCCAGGAAAGGACAGAGCCTGTGAATGGGGCTGTGAACCCCTGGGTGATGTGGGTGCCATACCTGTGCCCTGTGCAGGCACCGTGTGCCACAGTGGGTGCAAACCACCCTGCCTCTCCCCAGCTCCCTCAGGGACACCTTTGGCTGGGGGTCTCCAGCCACCTCTAACCCCCAGCCCCGGCTCTGACCCTGCCCTGTGTGACCTCAAGCCTCTCCCTATCAGCCTCGGGAACCCCAAAGAGCCACAGAGGTTTGGAAGGACAAAGTGAGGGCCCACAGCACCCTGGACTGGGGGCACAGGAATGCCCTGCCTCAGGCAGGGGAGATGGGCAACACTGGTCACTGACCTCTGTGCACCAAGCATTGAACCCCATGCCAGGGGATGGAGCCTGCCTGGCTGTGATTTGGGCAGGGGCAGCAGAGCTGTGGGGTGCACCAGTCCAGGCCCTCTCCATTGCGCAGGATGGTGCTGGGGCAGAGGTGTGGGGCTGTGCCCCCTGCATGTCTTGCCAGCCACTGGCACTGCCCACTGCTCCGCCCGCAGACACAACAGTCTCCCTGGCAGGCGCTCAGTGCTACCAAGGCCTGATAAGGAGCTGCAGCCTGAGTAGGGCTGGGCACCTGTTTGGGTTTGGTCCCCTCTTGGACACCATGCCAAGGCTGGCGCCTCTGCTCCAAGTCATGGCCACTGTGTAGCACTGCCAGGCAGGGCAGGGGCTCCCAAGCAATGCTAGGTGCTGATGCCATGCAGGGCCCTGTGCCAGCTGGGAGAGAAGTGGGGCTATGAACCACAGGGGACATGGACTCTGCCTGCACACTTGGCACTGCCCAGCTCACCAGCACAGGAGAGACAAGATGTTCCTGGGAGCCCCCATGGCCAGTGCCACCAGTGCTGGCACTCAAGCTTCAAAATGCCAGTTAAGCACTGGATGCACTCACCCATGAGATGAGTTTGGGGGTTCTCAGTCCAAGTCCTGGATTGCAGGCTGGTCCTGTCCTTCTCATCCCACCCACCACACTGAGCCTCATACCAAGACCCCAGAGCTAGGCCCAGTGTCCCAGTGTCCTGCTGTTTAATGAGTGTTGTCACCTGTGGGGTGCAGAGCACAGGCATGGACTCTGTGGTTTGAGGCTGATCCTTGCATGTTGTGCTCACACCACAGAGCTGTCTTGGGCCAGGCTGATACCTGTGTCCCACGGGATGAAGGTCACCTTCCTGAGGGGCTGCACCACGTGCTGTGGGTGCTGGTGGTGAGGGTGGCTGTGGTCAGCGCTGAGATGCTTGTGGTCATCTCAGAGATGAGGATGGTGGAGGTCAGCTCAGCAGTGGGGATGGCTGTGGACATCTCATCAGCCTTGGCACATGAGGGTGGTGGTTTTGCTGGGGCTGCTCAGGACCAGTATGATGACATGACCAGCACTCAGTAGTGCCAGGGCATGTGGGACAAAGTTCCTTGTCCCGTGGCATAAGATCGTTAAGTCTCTGCCTTAGCCCTAGCTGCAGCCTGTCCTGTCCTTGAGTAGCTAGAGGCAGGAGCCTTTGTGCCCTTGCCACGCCCTACAGCGAGCCAGGTGTGTGGCACAAACCTGTCAGAGCACTATGGCATCTCACACATGGAGGGGGTATCGAGGCTCTGCTGGTGCCAGGGCTAACCCCAGCCCGGACTGTGCCCAGTCCCCCCCTAACGCATCCGGGCGGGTCACACCCGGCAGGACCCAGCCTGGCACTGGCTGAGATGCACTTGGGAGTAGCTCAAAGGTCACCAGGCCCCCAGGGCGCGATCGGGAACATGTTGCCCACCGGACACAGAGCCTGGTCCTTGCTTTCCCCAGCTTGCCACCTCCCGCCGCGCTGCCCAGTAGCCCTTGCCCGGGCACTGGGCGGACTGGTGGAGCCGGTGTCCCGGGAGAGCATGCTCGGGTCCCCGCCCGCTTCCCGGTTTTCCCGAGTAGCCGCTAGATGCCGGCACCTTTCAACTTATCCCGGGACAGTGCGGGGCCGGGGAGGGGAAGAGCAGAGTCAGCGGCAGCGGGGCCAGGGTAGGGGGAGTCAGGGAATCAGGGGGTGCCCTGAATCGTCCCTGGCAGCTAGGGCTGAGCTGCCAGGGGCGCTGCTGCCGGCAGCGCTTTTGCTCCTGCCGGGATCCCGAAGCCCCAGGCCCACCCCGGGGCTGCCCAACCCTGCGGGTCTTGGCCACAACCCCACCACGTATCCCCCGCGTGCTGTGTCCCCGCTCCCAGTTCGTCCCAGTTGCTCTCAGAACCGGGATGAGTGTCGGTGCGGCTGCCGGTCTGTGGGG
>VWYK01104435.1:29317-46264 GCA_013399775.1 Semnornis frantzii
ACCGCCTGCGGGGTCTACACCGCCCGCTGCGGGGCCGGGCTGCGCTGCTACCCCCCTCGCGGCGTGCCGCGGCCCCTCCACACTCTCATGCACGGCCAGGGCGTCTGCACCGACCTGGCCGACGTCGAGGCCATCCAGGAGAGCCTTCACCCTCCAGGTAAGGCCAGCGCCGGGGCGCTGGGTGGGTGCCCGTGGGGTCTCAACCCCCGCCGGGTTGGTGGCATTGCTCCCCAGTTGGCACAAACCTGCCCTCTGCTTGCTTGGTGAGAGGTAGGGATGTGGGAATGGGAGTGGGATGGGAGTTCAACAAGGATCTGGAGGCAGGATGGGATGGAGTGGGACAGCCAGGGATGGGCATGCATGGAGTGTGTCCTGGGGGAGAGTGATGCTGAGCTGCATAAGCTCTCACAAACGGGTACCAGCAGGTCACACTTGTGCCATCCTTACCCACTGTGGGCACAGCCAGTGACATGGCACACGCTGGAGTGGTTCACAGGAACTTGTCATGCACTGTGCCCTGTCTACAGAGTGCCCCTGAATTGGCAGAGCAGCCCAGGGTCCCTGGGGACAGGTCTTAGCTGCTGGGGAAGCTCCTGGTGACCCCTGTGCTACCCCTTCCCTGGGGTGCTCCTGACTGCTGCTGGGAGGAAATGGGAAAGAGGCCTCGGGGCACCTGTGTCCTTCACAGGCAGGCTGGGCCGGGCTCTGCTTTGGGTGCTGCCAAGAGCTGTGTCCTGTCTGCAGCTGGACAGGGCAGCAGGGTGCAGGCAGCAGGCAGTGCCAGGCCAGAGAAACCAGGCTCTGCCTCCATGTGTCTGCCCCGAGACCCTCTTGTAGGTGTTGATTGTGGTCCCAGTCCCACCCCCATGGTACTCCGGCAGGGTCTAGGGGCCAGGAACTGAGCTGGTGGTGGGAATCCAGACACAGAGCTGTGCAAGTCTCACTGTGATTTGAGAGTGGGAGTGGAGCTCCTCGCAGGGGTTAAATGTGGAGACCTGGCCCATGGGGCTGGATGCTGTGCTCCCCTTTCCCTGTCCTGCAGGATGTGATGGGGACCACATCCCCTGGAGCTGGGAGCAGCATGCCACCATGGGACAGTCCATGAGCTGGCCTGGCCCTGCGTCCACACACAGAGTCACCTTGGGGCAGAAGGGGCACGAGAAGTGTCTGTCCCTATCCTCCTGAGAGCTGTATCCCAGCTCCATTCCCTCCTCCATGGTTGGTCCATGGCAGCTGAGCTGATGTCCCTGTGGTGAGGAAGACCATTTGAGTGTGGGCCCCTCTGACTGCCCCTCTCCATGGGCAGGAGCTGGCTGGGAGTGCTCAGCATGGGCTCTGCTGCGGAGCCCCCTGTGCTGCCTGTCTCTCCTTATCCCACATCCTGCAGGAGCTGTCTGGGCTGCCTGGCCAGGGGCTGTGTTGGGCTGCCAAGGCCTGTTGGTTTTGGCTGTGCCCTGTAATGCAGCATTTTTTCCCAGAGCCTTTAGGAAACAGACTTGCAGCTTTTTCCCTTCCTTCCCGCCGTGTTTTGGCCTTGCTGGGGATGGGTGGGTGGCCGTGGGAGCCATGCTCGCTGCTGGGCACTGTGCCCACCTGCGGTGCCACAGGTGGCAGGACAGGGGAGCGGGCAGCTGTGAGCCCCTTCACCTGGGGCAGCCGAGCAGGACAGAGGCACCCACTGCTTGGGGCAGCCCTGGTGGGATGGCCAAGCCGCAGGTCCCCCTCCTGCTCGGGCAGCCTGAGGCCAGTGGGAGTGTGGAGCTGGGTTCTATTTCTGCCAGCACAGCCGTGCCTGGCATGGCCACTGAATCTGTTGTGTGCCCTCTGCATAGGGAAGTTAGATGTCTGTTTAGGGGCAGGGGTATCCTTGGGGCTCAGTGTGTGCCCAGTGAGTGGGTGGGTGCTGGGAAGTGGGTAACGCGCAGCTCCTACAGTGAACACTTTGTCTAGGGGCTTGATCTGGGGGCTCCTTCTGGGGGGCTCCACATTCCAGGGAAAAGGCTGGGATCAGCAGGGGCTGGGCTGAGGCTGGTCTTTCCCAGGGGTTGGGCAATGCCTCCTTGCCCCATCGCCAGGGTGAACCCTCTCTGCTCACTGCCTGGACCCTCTAGGAAGTGAGGCAGTGGGTGCCCACTCTGCTGACCCAAGACTCTTCTGCAGCTGTGGGTCTGGGCACCTTGCCTCCTAATGCCAGCCTTGCCAGCTCTGGGCTGGCTCCTGGAGCATCTCGGTGCTCAACTGGAGCCCTGCAACGGGAGCTTCCAGCTGCAGCTTTTCGGTTCAGCCTGCGAGTGCCAGGGGAGGCAGTGGCTGACCCCCGGCGTGGCGGCGGGGAAGAGGTGAGGACATTTCCCCCCAGCACACATGATGAGTGATTTAATGCTGGGTAATTAATTATGTCTGGGAACAAGTGACCGCCTGGGAATTGCGTTCATCCCTCCTGCTTGCTGGGACAGGAACGGATCCGGTTACATCGCTGCGCAGCAGCTGGCAGGGACTGCGCCGTCCCAGCTGCGCAGGGAGCAAGGACAGGCTGGGTTCCGCCTCTGGTGGCAGCCACCCCAGGTGCATCCTCCACTGCCCGATTTTTGCCCAGCTAAGGGGCCGGGCAAGGCAGTTACCCTGTCCCATCTGTCCACGTTTGAGTTTCTCTGGAGTGGGTGCTGCTCCCAGCAAGTCTCTGGGGGAAGAGTCTGTACCTGCATCTGCATCCTGACTTCTCCATCGTGCTCACATCAGGTGCCAAGCTGGAGGTGCAGATGCACCTGGCCCTTGGTGGGCACAGCAGGGGCTCAGCAGTGTGCCCTTTAAGGATGGGATGGACCAGGTTTTGCCAGCTGGTGACCCAGCCACCCCCATGCCCTGGCTCCCTGCACTTTGCTGGGGCCAGCAGTTGGCAGGATGAGCCCAGGCTTCCCTCTGCTGATGTCTGCCAAATCAAGAGCCCTGGAAGCCAAGAGATGCTGTTCTGTGCCATGGTACTGCCAGGGCCACCCACTGGTGACACCGGGGGTGTCAGACGGGGAAGCACACGGTGCTGGGACCCACTGTGACTCGTGTGCCGAGTCGGCCACAGACACGTGTCCTCTCTGGCACATGGGGCGTGTGGGGTCTCATTGGTCACTGGGGTGGCCCTGACACTTGTCCCTCCCTCGTGGACACACACAGAGCCCCGGGGCTTTGCCCGCTGCCCCTGGGCTCTCCTCCCACGGGCTCCGCGCGGTGGAGCCGGAGCCCTGCGGTGCTCAGCCTGTGACCATCCTCATTTGCTGCTCCTGGTAATTGAAGGCGATGCTGAATGAGTGTCTCCTGTCCTCAGGCCGGGCAGAAACCCTCCTCCTGCCAGGATGAGGTGGCCAATCTGCATTGCCAGTGAGGGCAGCACCCATTGCCATCCCCTTGGCACCTGCTTCCATCCCAAACCCAGCAGAGGGGATTTTCCCAGCCCTTGGTTAAGCAAGGACCCCCCACCCTGCTCTGCCTGTCCTCCTGTGCTGCTCGGGTACCTTTGTTGGCACAGCCCCTGCCATGCCCAGGAGCACCAGGGTGCTGGTGGCTGGTGCATGGGTGCCCTGTAAGCCAAGGCTTGCACACAGAGCAGGACAGCAGTAAGATATGCAGGAGGACTTGAGGGCACCCGACTGGCACTCGTGCTGCTGAGCTGGCATCCAGATGGTGCTTCCCGAGGGGCTGGGGCAGAGTGGGCTGCACTGGGTGCAGGGGGGCGGGGGGCTCCCGGTTCCACAGAAGTTTCCTGGTCCACGGCTTTGTGTGCAGTGTGAGGAGCTTCCTTCTCCAGCTGGAGCCGGAGGATTGCCAGGGGAGGTCAGGGGGCCCCCGAGCTGCTATGCGTCACTCTGGGGGGTGGGAAAATCACCCCGAGGACTGCAGCGATCCCTGCTGCGGGGTGGGATCCTGGAGCTGGCATGTCCTGGGTCCCAGAGCCCTGTCTCCGGAGCTGAGTGCCGGCAGGAGCCGTCTCGCTGCCCCCAAGGCACCGGCGCTTGATGTGACCTTCTGGGAATGTCAGCGGCATCTGGTTTTGTTTAAGCCGGGATTGGACTCTCTGAAGACGGCTGGCGGGGGAAGGAGGGGTCCTGGGCTGTGCCGGGTCAGAGCGGGCAGCGGCTGGTGCCTCCTGGTCCTGCCTTTGCGTGGCATTGGAGCAGCTCATGGAGATGCCAAGACTTCGGCACGGTGGTCTCTGCCGGTGCCACATCTCCCTCCTAAATCTTCCTTGCGTGCAGGGGGGGAGGCAGGCGAGGGAAGGAGCCTCCTAAACCTCTGCCTGGGCTCTGCTGCCAGAGCCCGCGTTGCGCCACGGCCCCCCGGTTAGTGCCGCCGGGGCTGGCATCGCTCTGCGCGGGGTCCTGGAGTCTTTGGGTTTGTGTTTCAAATTTCAAGGGCATGAGCCATTTCCTGGAAAAAAACCTGACGGATTAAGCAAAAAGCAAATAAAGTGAACCAAGGAGAAGCTTTGATCGGGGCTTCGCCGTGAACTTTAACCAGGCTGCTGGGACCTGCTCCAGGAGCCCTTTGCGTGAGGTGCCGGTGGGAGACCGGGGCCGGGATTCCGTGGGGATGCTGCGGGTAGGAGACTCTGGATCTGACCCCACTTCCTGCCCGCTGCCTGCTGCCTGCCCACTGCCTGCCTGTGGGAAGGGCTGGGGCTGGCATCACCCCGGCAGCCTCCACCCCTGGTGCTGTGAGTGCCTGGGTGCTTCCATCCGTGCTGCGTCACGACCATACCCCAGCCCCGCCTGGGAAGGTTTTTCCCAGTGCAATCTCAGCCCCAGGATGAGCTCGGGCAGGAAGCCCTTGGCCGCTCTCCTCCTACAGCTCAGGCGGGTTGGGAGTCAAACTGCTCCCCGAGCTGTGCCTGACGTGGCTCCAAGCACAGGCAGGACCCCAAACCCAGGCTGTCCTCCCTCCACAGAGCTTGAATGGGCCCCAAACTGGAGGGACTGGCAGCTTTTGAAGTCCTAGAGCCGCGCCGAGAGCTCGGGTCTCATGACACTGCGTCCAGCTGCCAACATCTGGGATCGCAGTTTGGCCGCGCTCCTGGCGCAGCGAGGATGCCAAGCGCCTCCTTTTCAGATTGGCCCCGCGGGAGATTAACTTTTCTTATTCCAGGAATTTATTCTTTCATGTCTTTGCGGGGGCTGTGCCCCACGGCAGAGCGCGGCTCCACTCCTGGCTGCGGTGCCCGGTGCCGCCCCGGGCTTGGCAAGTGCTCAGCACCGCCCCGGTGCCCCTGTTGCCGCTTGCAGCTCCTCAGAGGCAGCTTTCTGGAGGGCACTGGAGTCTGCCTGGGTGTGCATCCCAGCGTCACCTTCCAGCCGAGTGCGTCCAGTGCTGTGGCTTGAGCACCTGGTGCCTGGAGGCATGTGGCTGACCAGAGACACAGCCAGACCCTTGTGCCATGCAGCACCCTGGTGCCATCTGCCCGCTGCTCTGGCAGCGTGTGTTTGCAGCCCTGCAAAAGCAGATGCATGGCAACGAGCCCTCGAGTCGTGGCTAACGGGAGCCTTCCCCAGTGCTGCAGCCCAGCCTGATGGCAGGAGGGGGCCGGGGGCCGGAGGTGACACATGTGGGGACTGAAGAGAGTGATGTGGGGTCTGGCAGCACCAGCTGCATGTTGTTCTTGGGGCTTCAAGTAGCGCTGGGGGTGCCAGGGCAGCATGGGGCACTGCCATCCCTGTGGTACTGAGTGCCCCCGCGTCTGCGTCCTTGCAGAGAAGGAGGAGATCGACCACCCCAACAACAGCTTCAGCCCCTGCAGCATCCACGACCGCAAGTGCCTGCAGAAGCAGCAGGCGAAGAGAGTCAACAACGGCAACAAGATGCGCAGCAGCGGCAGCCCCCAGCACCGCGAGGAGACTCGGCCCATCGTGAGCACCGCGGGGCACCGCGGCGGGCGGGCGGGCGGCTGGCACCGGGCTGGGGAGGGCAGGATGGGTGCTTCCGAGATGTGCCGCAGGGCTTGGCGAGCCCAGGGCACCCCGCAGCCAGCTCAGCCCCCTCCTTCTCCGCAGGCACAGGGCTCATGCCAGAGCGAGCTGCACCGGGCACTGGAGAGACTGGCAGCCTCGCAGACCCGCACCCACGAGGACCTCTACGTGATCCCCATCCCCAACTGCGACCGCAATGGCAACTTCCACCCCAAGCAGGTAGGACAGGTCCTGACCCACCGCGGGGGCCTGGGGGACCTGCTCGAATTGGGGCATTTCGCAGAGCCAGATGCATGGTGCCAACTGCTGGGACAGGGCAGAGCCCACCTGTGGCTCCTGGTGTTGGTGGGAATAGTCCTTAGGATGTTGTGAGGCCTTCTGCAAAAGCCCTGGGGTGGCACAGGGGTGGCAAAGCCCTGGGGAGAGCTCGCGATTGTCCTGCGTGGGCAGCCTGTGGGAGCCAGCCTGGGTGTCCCTCACCAAACCTGTGCCCTCAGTGTCACCCGGCGCTGGACGGGCAGCGGGGCAAGTGCTGGTGCGTGGACCGCAAGACGGGCGTGAAGCTGCCAGGCTTCCTGGAGCTGAAGGGGGACTTGGACTGTCACCAGCTGGCAGACAGCATGTGAGCGTCACCGCGGTGCCCTGCGCCGTGCCCAGGGCACCCACGGGCACTGCATAGGCGAGGAGGAGAGGAGGGGACGTGACTGTCGAGCAGCTCTCCGGTGCGGTGCTGCAGGACCCTGGCATGCTCCTGGTGTCGCCACCGTGATCTGCGCCGTGGGCTGCCCATGGCACCGTCATCCGCGCCATGACCACTAACTGCCACTGCTGAGGGGCCCCTGGCACAGTCCAGGGGCACCTCCACCCTGCACGGACACTTTCTCAGACAGATGCTGCCCTGGGGCTGGTGCCAGGCTGCCCAGGTTCAGTGGGGGAACAGCACCCATGATGCCACTGCTTGCCTGTCCTGTGGTGCCCTCTCAAATTGTGCCCTGGACCCTCCATGCTGTGGCACAGCTGGGGGACCTGCAGCCTGGTGACTGTGGCAGAGGCTTGGATGATGCCTCAGCCCAGCCTGGCCCAGCAGGCAGCTATGGACATGCTGGCATCCCTGCCCACAGTGCATTGCCGTCCATGCCAGAGCTCAGCATATGGCAACAGGAGAAGTGCCTCATCCTGCCCTCCCTGGCTGCCCTGGCAAGGACTTGGGGGGCTTGGAGAGACTCATCCTCACCACCTGCCTGGGGCCCTCCTGGTAACCACCTCACTCAAAATGTGTGTGCCTGATGGGCATCGCAGCTGCACAGAGCAATAAGAGATCTTCCCCCTGCCCACTGCAGCCCCCAGCCCCACAGCCAAGCTGCTGCCTGCCCCATGGCTCAGCCCCATCCTGCTGCCTGTGCAGGGACAGAGCTGNCTGAGGAGGCCCTAGTGGGGAGGGTCGGGGGATGAGGGGTGCCCAGGAATCTCTTCTCGGCTTCTTTTAGTGCTTTTTTTGGTTTGTTTTGCTTCCCCAAAGATGTTTAATATTTTTTAAAGGCATTGGTGGGAATCTTAGGAGCACCTCTGGGGCTGAGATCCTCCAGCCTCACCAAACTGGGCACTGCCAGCCACGGGTCCTGTGTGCTCTGCTTCCAACTTGGCCAACGTGCCCAAACCAGGATGAATTTCTGGAACATCTCAGTGATGGGATCTGTGGATTTTGCCAGCACAAAGTTATCAGCTGAGGAATTATCTCTGGGTTTGTAGCTGTTGTTTTATTTTCTTCCCCCCCCCCAGCCCCCTCCTCTTGGTTCTTTGGTATTTTGGAGCTGGGCTGGAAATTTTTCACCTAACTGTGTCTTTTGGGTGAGAAGTGCCCATGTTGGCTGCCGTGGCAAATGTGCCAAAGGTGTGGGGGGATTTTTGCTGAGCCTCCCCTCAACTCACACCATGGCTGCAGTGGGAGGTTTGGGTTTTCCTTGTGGATTTGCCTTGGCCACGCTGGCAGGTTCCAAGATCCCTGATGGGAATGAAATGTTTCAGTTTTAGTGAAACACTCTCTGCCCCCCTGGTCCCTGGCAGCTCCCTGGCACAGGTGGTCATGTCCCCTGTGTGTCTCTGTGGGGTCGTGGGTGGGAACAGGGATTGACAAGTGCCATCATCCTGCTGGCCAGGGCTGGCCAGAGGGCGAGGATGGAGCGAGCTGGGGACAAGGACTGGCACTGGGCTCAGCACTGCAGCTCAGCAGCACAGCTTGGTCTGGCTTCTCATCCAGGTGACACTGTCCCCATGTCACTTCCTGTGTCCCCAAGGTGCATGTGTCCCAGTGTGGCTCCAGCACCTTATGTGTCCTGGGGGGCTGCTCTTCTGCCCCTGCCCTGCTGCCAGCCCTAGCAGAGTCCCTGCTTGGTGCCTTGCCAGTGACTGCCCTGATACCTACCTTGCCAGATGCCCTCCCTGCCCTTGTGCCCTGCTGAATCCTCTTCCTGCCCTTGTGCCCTGTCGTGGGGACCATGGCTGATCACAGCCACACCAGCAGCACTGCAGTGGGGTGCAGCAGGATGCAGCCCCAGGCAGCCCAGACCCTCCTCGCAGGCAGCCAGGGCAGCGCTGGCAAATCCCACGGAGCCTCTCCCAGTCTTGTGGCGGCCAGAAAGTGACTGGGGGATGCTGGCGCTCCTGTGCCCAGCTCGGAGGGCTCTGGTGTCTTTTTCTCGTCTCTCCTGTAGTTTAAGGCTGTATTTACACACGATCATGTACCAACTCCCCGACCCCAGCGGCGTTTTTCCACCCCGTTGTGATTTCTGTCAGCTCCTCCTGGGCCAAGCCCTTCCCTTTGGACCCCCTCCCCCCTCCCCCTAGCAGCCTCCCTCTTCTGCAGTAAACTTGAACCTTTGTATCGTCAAACAGAAAGGCAAANTTTTATGTTAACAGAGTAAAATATGATTTAAAAGAAAGAAAAAAAAAAAAAAAAAAAAGGCAAATCGCTGTATTTAATCTTCCCTCTGGTTTCTGTCGACTGCATTTTGTCTTTGCATTGCTTTAAAGCAAAGGAGAGGGGAGGAGGAGCGAGGGGTCCGCGGGGATCGCAACAGCTTGGAAGTGGAAAAAATGCCTGAGCCGAGAGAGTCTGGTTCGGAGATGCCGGAACGGGGCCGCGGGAGCGGGGCCAGCGCCTGCCTGCCTGTGCTCGGCTGCATCCGCGGCCCGCGGGGCTGGGGCCCGGCGCTGGGCATCTCCCCGGTGAAGGGCCAGGCTCAGCCGCGCTGCCCCTGCCCGGGCACGCAGCACCCCCCAGCTGCTGGGGACACTGCGCCGGGGGCGGGCGTTCAGCACTCAGAAAGCCTCGGGAAGTGCTGCACCGACCATGGATGGGGGAGGAAGACAATGGTTTTGTGCCTCCTCTCGAGTGCCAGCTCAGCCTCTGCTCGGTGGCACCGTGATGGCAGCGAGGAACGTCACCAGCAGCCCAGCACGGCAGCACAGGGCTGACAGTGCCAGGCTGGGACAGGACACTGGACGGGCGCTCACGTCGCAGGGTGGTTGGTCCCTGGGGCAGGTGCCAGCCCGGTGCCCCGGTTGGTGGCTTCGGGCGGCCCCGGTGCTCGGGGTTGTGCAAACAGCTGGAGGAGCTGGGCTGAGGCCGCGGCCGCAGCCACGGCTGCGATTTGCTGGCGCAGCAGACTGCGGCCGCGGCAGGGTCGCCGCCAGCTCTCCCGGAGCTCAGCCCCGTGCTGACGGCTGCCCAGGGCTGGGGCTCCCCGGGCCCTCCTTTGGGGTCCCCTTCCAGTTGGCCACAGCCCTGGCAGCTGTGGGGGTGCTGGGCTGGGCCTGGGAGAAGCCTCTCTGTGTGGGCATCGGGCAGAGCCACTGCCAGAAACATGGACGCTGGTGCCATGGGGCCTGGGGGGGCACTCATCTGTTCCTGGGACACTTGCAGGCTGGGGGCACCCACCTGCTCCTGGCTCTCCTGCATGCCCTTGCTCTTCTGTGGGCATTTGCCTCTTCTGCAGGTCACCAGGAAGCTGGTGGCAGGAGGAAACCAAACCCTCCTGCACCCTCCTTGTGTTCGGAAGGGCTGCTGGCTGCGACCCCCAGGCAGGGCTGCTCTGGGCAGTGCTGGCAGGACCCTGTTTGGATGGCATGGGGGAGGTAGGTGGTGATGTTGACCCCTGGCCAGTATCCCACGGATCTGGGTGCCAGGTGAGCCAGTACCACATCTCACCATAGAGCAAAACTCCATCTACCACAGCCAGCAGCTTCCCATCCCCAGGGCTTTCCCCAGGGCAAGGACACCTCTTTGCAGGAGCCCCTGTGGCCACCATGCTGCCACCACAAAGCTGTGCTGGGGCTTAGTTTGTCACCCACACAGGCACACCCATGGCTGTGCATGGTGGGTGGGCACCAGCACAATCTGTGTGCCCATTGCCAGGGACCAGCCTGGCCACATGCTGCAGCATTTTGGGGTTTTGGGGTCTTGCTGTGGCTGGGGACATGTGGCATCACATGCTGGCAGCAAAGCTGCTGGGAATGAACCCTCGAGCCTGGCCACGACAGGGGCTGTGTTTGTTACAAAACATCTGGAACTGGACCCAGGAACCAAACCCAAGAGCTGAGCTTCCAGGAAGCCTGGGACAGACTTTGGAAGCCACGAGGAGCTCAGGGAATTGTTTGTTTTTTCCTGAATCCAGGTGGTTTTGGCTGACCTGTCCCCACCCTGTCTCCAGCCACCCTGGGCTGGAAATGGATTTGCAATGAACTAGAAATTCCCCCTGCAGCAGCTGGTGCCTGAAGAGGGGCAAATCCCCACCCCACAGTGGCCCCAGAGTGGCACGAAGCAGCCATTGCCCTGCTGAACCCTCTTGGCTGTGGCAGGAGCACAAACCCCACTGCTCTGTGCAAGGAGGTGGTTTTGGTGACACAGGGGAGCAGTGTGCAGGGGTCTGAGCTGGGATCCTCTCCCCAGAGAGCTTCTGCAGCTCAGTGAGGTTACCCAGCCTGGCTGCAGGAGGATGGCTGCTCCTTTCTGTGCCACGTGGGCACGACTTGGTGTTTGAGGGCAGTGAAAAGTGTTTTGGTCACTGCCACCTCTGCAGGGTTCATGGTGAGAAAAATCATAGAACCAGAGGATTGTTTTGGTTGGAAAAGCCTTTTAAGGTCCAGCCACCAACTCACCACCACCACCACGGCCATTACACCGCATCCCCAAGTGCCACCAAAATGCCCCTGAGCAAAGTTTGTCAGCACAGGGAGGCAAAATTCAGCCACCAGAGAGTCACCAGGCAAGGGAGTGCCTAATGCAGACAAACTCTGGTGGGCTGGGAGCTGCTCTGCTCCGCTCTGAGCTTCCAGGCAGGGCTGGGGCTTCAGCTGGTGTAAATGGCAGCAGCACTGCCTGCCGCGGGGCCAGGCCAATTTGCGTCACCCGAGGATCCGGCCCCAGTCCACGCAAGTCATTTCCAACCCCCCAGCGTTTTACTGTCACGGAAATGTCAGCTGCATTTCTCAGCTCACCACACTGCCAGGAGGTCGAGCTGGCCTGGCACACCCCCCACTTCGCTGCAGCAAAGGGCAGGGGAATTCAGCAGCACCAGGCAAGTCCTCCCCTGCTCTGACATTTCTGCCTCGCTGCAGCTGGAGGGCAGGAAGATTTTCCATCCAGGCTCGGTGATTTTATAGGCTTTGATGTACAAAACTCCTCCTGATGCTGAGGGGAGGTTCTTCCCCCCTGCCCTCCCCTTCTGTGACACTGGGGGTGTTTAGGGCTGAGCCCTGAAGGTGGGAGCTCAGCTCCACCAAACAGTCCCTCACTCAGGCACCCTGAGTGCCACCATCCCTGCTGCCAGAGGAGATCCCAGCAGAGTGTCCCTGTGCTCTGAAGCCAAGGGAAGGGGGAGGGAGGCAGCAGTTCTGTATGGTGAGCACAGCTCCCATCCTGCAGCCCTGCTCCCAGCCTGGCACAGCTCCCCACAGGCAGCTGTCTTGTAGTGGCACTGCCCTGTGGTGCCTTGTGGAGGGTCTTGGAGGAAGATCTTATCCCAGCGGAGCACACAGTCCATGGCTGGGGCTCTTGGCATGATGCCACCTAACAGACTCATATAAATAGGAGCTGCTGGCCAAAGGCAAGCAGGAGGAGCCGGGCAGCATGTGGGCAGCTGCCAGCCCTGAGCTGTCCTGGGCTTTGTGTCCTCTATGGGCCTGGCAGCAGCTTGCAGAGGAGGTCAATGACAGGCGCTGCTGGCTGCACGCTGTCGTACTCTGCAAACAGGTGGCAGAGGTTCTGTGAGTCTGTCTGGCTCTTGGCCACGAACCCGAAGATTCTGTGAAGAAGGAGAGAGAAGGATTCATTTTGCATGCAGGGACCCAAAGGAATGGCCTGAAAGCAGCCCCAGCCACAAAGCAAAGCCTCAGTTCCAGCAGTTGCACCTTGGCCCACTCCCCGGTCACGTTTCCTTGGAAGCGGAGCTGCTGGGAGAAGTGTTTCTGGCAAAGCTTCCCCAGCTGTGAGCAGTCTCCTGGACACAAGGTAGAGCCAGACAGAAACTCCCTTCCTGAGACCCGAGCAAGTCCCTGCACAGGCTGGATCTGGCTGGGGGCTTTTCTACGCCAGGGGGTGGGAGGGTTGGGCTTGGCCGAGCCTCTCAACAAAGCCCACGCAGTAAAGCCCCCCCAGAGCTTCACCCACTTGTCCCTCCTCTTGTCCTGCCTCCACCTTAACTTTGCTCACTTCATTTTTAAGCTTTGATTCTTTGCTGCTCTCAAAGCTTTGCAGGGCACCCTCTGGAGAGGACAGGATGGGCCAAGGCAGCAACCATCCCACCCAACCCCACCCTGATCACCGCCAGTAGCACAGCTCAGCTGTGCAGGTCTCACCTTGAGGACTTGCAGTACTTCTGCCACCTGAGGAAAGAAGAGAATTGAGTTTGTCAGAGGTTGATCTCTACCTCATCACATCAGCTGCAAAGCCAAGGTTTAACTTTAGCTAAACCCCGGTGGCACCGTGCCAGGGGCAGGAATTTGGGATCTGAGCAGCAGAGCAGTGCTGGAAACCGTGGGGGAATCCAGCAGTGAGCAGCAGCTCGGACCAGCACCGACACCCTCAGCCCCCAGAGCAGCCAAAAACTCACTTTCTGTTCTCAGGATCCATCCCACAGAACCTGAGGGCAGCCAGGGGGTAGTGCCTCCTGAAAAACAACCTGCGGGGCAGAAGAGTGAGGGGTCAGGCGGGGGGGGAAGGGCTTGGGTGGAGCTGGGGGAGGGGAAACAGGGGTCTGAGAATTCAAACCCCGCTGGAAATGTGGCTGCTGGGTCAGGGGGGTGGGGCAGGGAGAGTGGGATGTTGGTGTGGGGAGAGGAGATGTGAGGGTGCAGCTCCCCAGGGCTGGAGGCTGTGCTGGCAGCTGGCAAAGCGCTGGCAGCTCTTGGGTTCAGCCAGCTCCTGCCTCCCGCTGCTGAGATGTTCCCAGCAGCTCCACACCAATCCCCATCACGCTCCGTGCAGCACCGAAGAGGTCAAGTCTGTCCCCGGATCGCGGCAGGGATCTGTGTGAGCTGGCCAGCTCCTGACGTGCTGCAGACGAGGAGGTTGGCAGGCTGAGAGAGGGGAGCAGGCAGCTGGGTGGTCTGGGCGGGTTGCCTCTCCAGGAGCCACTCAGCTCTGCCCTGCACCTTGCCACCAGTTGGCCAGGTTGGATGAGACCTTGGGCAACCTGCTCTGGGGGGAGGCATCCCTGCCTGTGCCAGGGGGGTGGAACTGGATGATCTTCAAGGTCCCTTCCAACGCATTGTATGGAAGTATGAAGCCAAGGAGCCCTTGGGCATGGCAGCCACTCCCACCCTGCCCCTCCCCAGGCAGCTCTTACTTCCTCTGGATGTCGGTCAGGGTGACACCCTGCTCAGTCACTCTGAAGTGCACCAGGGTGGGTGTGGGCAGAGTCTCCAGCTCGAAGGTGTTGGAGATGGCTTTCTGGATGGCTGGGGCCCCTGTCAGCGTCTCCACGTTCACAGAGCTGAGGTACAGGACGTTGCAGACTGCATGGGGGAGCAGAGAGCCTGGCTCAGCGTGGCAGGGCCAGGGCTGGGTCCCAGGCAGCAGCAGCAGCAGCAGCAGTAGCAGCAGCAGCCTGCAGACCTGGTCACAGCTCCGTGGGTCACATTTGTTTTGGTGAAAAAGAAAAAAAAATAAAAATATATATATATATCCCCAAAGGTTTGGTGACTCAGAAATTCTTCAGAGGTTGATTGTTGGTTTACTTTCATTCCTTGCACTAATTGCTGTCAAAGTCCAAGGATTTAATTTCCGGTCTCTAAATGTCACTTTTTAGGTTTCTCTTCGGGTTTTTTTGGTTGTTTTTTTTTTTTTTTTTTCCCTCCCTCTGTTTATTGCATATTTCCTTTAATGAAAAGCAGAAACACCCCCCAGCCAGCAAACGGCTGAGGGCCAACCTCAAACATGACATTTCAGGCTGATGGAGCTGTTCAAAGGGCTGTGCTGGGTCAAACTAAACTTTTCTGCTTGCCAATTTCTTTTTTCAGAATTTCCAGCAAAATAAAGCAGCTCCTGACCACCCTCCCCCACCCCCCGGAGTGGGCTGCTGGCTCTCTGCTCTCCCTGCAGCCCACCCACTGCTGCAGGAGGGAGAAGCCAAGACCCTTCCTCATCCTGCTGAGCAGGTCCTTGTGTCTCCCATAGGGTCCCTCAGTGATTTATGCAGCCCACCACAAACCCATCCCTCCCCTAGAGCCTCCAGATGTCCAACACCCATCAGATGAACACCTCCAGCTCTCCAACACCCATCAGCTGAGCCCTGATTGAAGCCAGCCAGGAGAGAGGCTCCAACCTCAGAGGCTATTTAAAGCTGTGGGAACTGAGGTCTTTTATCAGCCTTGGGGCCTCAAGAGCTGTCACTTCAAGCCCTACCCCACCACTGTGAGGACCAAAAGTCTCTTTTCTTTACAATTGTCAGGTTCTCTTGCAGGCCACAGGCTGAGGTTGTGATGAAAACCTGCAGGTACCCCCAGGCTGGTGAGGAAGCCAGGAGGGGGACATGGCATCAGTACCCATGGCTGCTCTGGCATGCCCTGTGCAGCTCCCTGGCTTTCCAGCACCTGCTGAGTATGGGGTCAGGATGGGGCTGTGAGAAGCCTCCTGCTCTGCTCACCAGCAGCCTGCTTCAGTGGGGCCGGTGTGGGTTCTGGGGTGCACTCAGGGCTGTCTTCTCCATCGGCAAGATCTGCACAAGTGACAAGCAGGGGCACAGGTCAGGCTGCTCTGTGTCACCACCCTGGGCTGGGTGCTGATTCCTTATCTCACAAGAGCCCCAAAGGCTCAGGGATCACTTAAACCGAAGGGGTTTAGAGCAGTAATTAACTTAATTATCTTCCATCCCCTCCTCCTGTGACACTCATAGAATGGTCTGGGTTGGAAGGGACCTTTAATGGTCCTGGCTCCTTATCTCTCACCTCCCCACCTCTCACCTCCCCACTCCTTTACTTGCTCATGCCCAGTGGTCCCCTGCTCCTTGCTGCTCTGCTGCCCACCCTCCATCCCTAGCAGAAGTCACCACTGTGTTGTCCTTGGGTCAGCTCTTGCAGGTCATTGCTCCACCTCCAAACAGGACATTTGGCCCTGCTGGGTGGCACTGGGCAGGTCACCCCACTCCCCACTGCAGGACCATTCCCACCTCCCCAGCTCACCACTTGGAGCACCTCTCCTGCCCCCAGCACCTACCTCTGGTGGGGATGCTCAGCTTGCAGGGCAGTGCCAGTGGGGTGATGGCATGCTGGTACACGAAGGCAGAGAGGCTGCCTGCAACACAGAACTGCTGCTTAGGGGGGGTCCTGTTCTTGAGACCACCCACCAGTGTCCCAGGTGGCTCAGAAGAGGGAAGAGGGGGCCAAGCTGGACTGTTTGAGGCCTCGCAGTGACAAACAGAGGTTTCCCAACCCCCATCCCATGTTCCTTTTTTGGAGACTGCTACCGGAGCCTTGCTGGCAGAGGAGTGTGGGCAGGAGCTTGGGGGCTGAGAGGCAGCTTCCCCCACCACAAACACTGCAGGGCTGAGGGACATCTCCAGGGTGTTTCAGAAGCAGCTCCTGTGGCTGAAGCAGGCACTGGCCCTGCCCTTACCAAAGTAGAGCTCCTCGCTGGCCCCTCTCAGGTGCACTCCTCTGGCAGAGGACTCAATGAGGAAGTGTCGGACGAGGTCTCCGCTCTCATCGCCTGCAAGTGGGACCCATGGCAGTGGCAGGCACCACAGCTGCTGTTTCACCCCTCCCCAGCCCAAGGTTCTGCTCTGCAGTGCCAGTCCCTCTGCAGGGGTGGGAAGGGCACTCCCAGAACAGCATCTCCCACACAAGCAGAGTTCTGCAGCTTCTCATAGAGTCCCAGCAACACAGAATGGGTTGGGATCTTCAAGATCATCCAGTTCCAGTTCCCTGCCATGGGCAGGGACACCTCCCACCAACTCAGGTTGCTCAAGGCCTCATCCAACTTGAGCACCCCCAGGGAGGGGGCAGCCACAACTTCCCATGTTGCATTGTCTCCCCATCCTCACTGCCAAGAATTTCTTCCTCACCTCCAGTTTTGCCCTCCTCAAGCTCCAACCCATTCCCTCTCACCCTCTCACTTCACTTCTCCTTTTGCTTCAGTTTGGCTGCTTTCAGTCAAGCCCTCCAAGCCAACCTCACCTTGCCCATCCCTACCTGTCTGGCTGCTGGCTGCAGCTCCAGGCACCTTCATGGCCAGCCCGAAGGAGCCCCGGTAGGATGTGCTGTCCCGCACCACAAACGTGCCTGGCTCCTTGTCCCTCAGCAGCTGGATGGCTGTCAAAGCACAGCCAGGGCTCAGTCAAGCAAAACAGGTGGGGAACTCCTCGCTGCGCTGCGCTCGGTGCTGCGCGGCCGCCCGGAGCCCTCCCAGAGCCCTCTCAGAGCCCTCCCGGAGCCCACTTGGAGCCCTCTCAGAGCCCTCTCGGATCCCTCTCGGAGCCCTCTCAGAGCCCTCCCGGAGCCC
>VWYK01104435.1:46374-56563 GCA_013399775.1 Semnornis frantzii
AGAGCCCTCTCAGAGCCCTCTCAGAGCCCTCTCAGAGCCCTCCGAGCCCTCCCGGAGCCCTCTCAGAGCCCTCCGAGCCCTCCCGGAGCCCTCTCAAAGGCCGCCCAGAGCCCTCCCGGAGCCCGCCCAGAGCCCTCCTGGAGCCCGCACGGAGCCCTGGCAGCAGCCAACACCTCCTGGCAGTGTCTGCTAAGGACCTGCATGTCCCGACTGTGGGCACCGACTGTGGACCGAGGGGTCCCAGCTCGGTCCTGAGGGTCTCTGTGGTCCCTGGGACACTCAGCACCCACCCAAGCCATGCTGAGCAGCAGCAGCATGGTCAGAGGCAGGAGAGGCTTTGCTGGGCTTGGGGAGGGGTCACAGGGGTCACGGCACACTGACCCTTTCCCCAGCACCTCTGAGTGGGTCTCTCCATGCCTGTTGTAGCCTCCAGAATACTCCACACTGCCACCACTGAGTTTACAACGAGCCTCAGGACGGGGGAGAGTTGGACCCAGGGGCTGCAGGGAGGCCAGCTCCAGCCTGGGGAGGAGCCCAGCCCTGCAGAGCAGCTCTATGGGGGGCAGGAGCAGCTCTGAGGGGGACAGAAGCAGCTCGGGGTGGGGCAGGAGCAGCTCTGGGCTGGGGACAGCTCAGCTGCCTTACCTTGCTCCCTCGTTATGCTCGGCTTGAACCAGTACTTTGATGTGTCCATCACAAACTTCATGGTGGGTTGCCCAGCCCTGAGGGGACCTGCGAGAGACCTCAGAGTGTCAGTGTGGGACCTGAGAGCCCTTCACAGCAGAGGTGGCTGAGCAGGGCACAGGCCTGGCACAGATTTCTCTTTCAGGCTGGCCAAGGTTGAAGGTTTGTGGTTTTGTTTTTTTTTTTCCCAACCCTTTTGAGCAGAGCTTCCTCCCTTCAGAATAATTCATTCTCCACATAATTATCTCTCTTGGCAGGCTGTGCTGGAGTGCAGAGAGGCAGCAGATGGAATCCCTCAGCGGTGCCAGTCTGCCCAGCCCTGCACAAGTCCACTGGACCATGGGGATTTACACCAGCTGAGGATCTGACCCACAAAGTCCTCCTGCTAGTCCCATAAGAATCCCAATTAAAAGCCTCTGCCCCGAGAGCTGCCTCTGCCCATCTCCTCCAGAGAACAAGAGCCTCATTGTCCACCCCTGAATGAGGGACCTTAGAAACTGTGGTGTCTTTAGATGTCCTCCAGAGCAAACTGGAACCCCAACCCCTCCTCCCCACTGCCCTGGGCCCACAGGCAAGCATGAACTGCCAGGAAGCTGGGTCCCATTCTCAGGTACTGTCAATGATTGCATTCTACATCTGCTGGGCAAGGGCAGAGCCTTTCTACCTGCTCAGCATCTGCCCTGGGGGGCAAGCACCACAGCTAGTGCAGGGCTGTCAGCAAAGACAGAGATCACCACAAACCCTGCAGCCCTGTGGGGGTCCAACAAGGCTCTCCAGCCAGCTAGGACCTGCTCTTCTTCAGCTATCAAGCAGTGTAAGATGGCATTTGCTCCCTGTTCCCTGGCATCCATCTGAGTCTCCATCTCCCTCCCCACCAGAGGTGCCCGGGGGCAGGCAGGGACTTACCGTCGGAGACGCAGGAGAGAGCTGGTGCTGAGAGTGCATTGTTCAGGCCACCGAGCCTCAGGGTTGGGCTGCAGCTGGGAGAGGAGGGCTGCTTGGCAGAGGCTGGGGGCTTGCTGGCCAGCCTGGAAGCTTCATCTCCCTGCTCCAGGCTGCCGTTCACCAGCAGCACTGGGATGTCAGCTGTGCAGGTGAGGATGGAGGGGGGGCAGCTGCTGGCCTGTCCCTTCTGGGATACACAGGTGTTGGCTTTGGTGGAGCAAGTTGCCCTGGGCTGCTGGGGACTCAGGCCAAAAGCTTCTCCAGAGTGAGACCTGATGCTCGGTGAGGGTGGGCAGGGGCTGCCCAGGGAGCTGGCAGGGGATGGGCAGGCAGCAGGGTGGGCATCTGAGTCGTCGTTGTGGAGCGAGTGGAAGCTGCTGCAGGAGGGAGACAGAGAGCAGGGGAAGTTAGCAGAGAGTTGAGCTGGGAGGTGAGGCACAGCCCACCCTGGACCATACCAGGCCTGTGGGCATCGACCCCCAGCCTGAGGAACAAGGTCTTGGATGGTGGAACTTGCGGTGACCACTCCATGCCCCTTCCATCCCTGTCCCCACACCTGAGAGCGGGACAGGAGGTGGCACTTACCTGCCAAGGATGTAACTGGTGTCTGAGCCAGGACTGGTGGAGAGCATGGAGACCCAACTGCCCCTCTGCTGGGCCTTCACCACCTGCACTGGCTTCAGCAGGCTGTCAGAGCCCGGGGAGCTGCCATAGGAGATGCTGTCTGTCTGTCCAGCTGGGCACAGCTGGGGCACAGCAATGCCGCGGGGTGGGGAGGCAGCAGTTGGGGTGCCCGAGCTGGGGCTCGCAGGTCCAGGAGGGCTGGAGAAAACCAGGCTGGCACCGGTGCTGTAGGTGCCTCTGAGCCCCCCTGTCTGGGGCAGGAAGCTGCTGCTCTGGGGGCACCTGGAGCAGGGGCTGCTGGAGGGGCTGGAGGAGCCCTGCAGCAGCTGGGCACAGGCGGCACTGCCTGCAGTCATCTCGATGTACTTGATGTCTGCAGGGAGAGAGGGCAGCTCGTCATGGGGGGGGCACAGCTCTGCCCTGCATGGCTCCATTTGCATGCCCCTGAGGGCCCAGGGGGGGACCCCAGGCTCTGCAGAGACCCCATGGCCACCAGCAGCCTTGGCTGAGACCCCACGAGGGCTGATTCCATCACAGGCACCAAGCCCCAGGGGCACAGCCCAGCGCTGGCAGGTTCCTGGGGGGGCAGAGGAGTTTGCCACGGTCATGTCTGAGCAGAGACCCCCCCAGCACTGCACAGCCCCTGCCTGCCCAGACCTGCAGCCACAGGAGGGTGTTTCCTTCAGCAGCTGCTCTGCTGCTGCCTGACTCAAGAGAGAAACATTTGCCTGCTCCCCCCCGCCCCAGGGATGACATCAGGCTCGGGGGTGCCCACAGCAGGGGGAGCACAGCCCTGCAGAGTGTCTAGACTGGCTGGGTGGAGGAGCATGGGGGTGCCACTGGGCCCCCAGGTACAGCCATCATACCACCCACATCGCCCACACCACCTGCCCCACTGGCACCACTGACTCCATGGCTGTGGAGCAGAAGGTGAAGGGCAGTCACAAGGCTCCAGCTGTCACCTCTGGCCCAGGGCAGGGGCTCACTGCTCCCCCTGCCCCTCTCCCACCCTGCCCAAGCCTTTTTAGAGCATTAATTGTCAAGGCAGAGCCTGTGCCCTGCTATGGGTTTCCTCCTGCTCCTCTTCCCCCTCTGCTTGCCATTATCCACATGGCCACACACCTGGCAGAGCACCACCTGCCCCACGACAAGGGGGTGCCAGGCTCCCCAGGTGCCCGATGCAGTCCCTGGGCACCTCTCCTGGCTGAGCTGGGAGGTGTCTTTAGCAAGAGACACTCAGACTCGGTCTGAGGGCTTGCAGCGACAGCAGACTGCAGCCGGGGGGGAGCTGCTGGGTGGCTGATCCCTGCCCTGCCTCTGCCTTTTTGCCAGTCTGAACGTGCCCAGCTTTGTTCCCAGCTCCTGCTTCTTGCCCTGCCACGGAGTTCAAGGAAGTTTCTCACCTTAAAGTTGTTTCTTGGACAGAGAAAAAGCTTTCAGCTGCAGCAGTGTCAAACTGCTCACAGCAGCCCCCAGCTGCTGAGTTACTCTCTGAGCCCCTTCCTTACACAGGGCTGGGCTGGCATGGGTTGGCAGCCCAGAGCTGCCAAGGGCACTAGGTGAGCCAGGAGGACTGATCCCAGCGGGGACACAGCTGGAGCCTGCACAGGAAGGGGCCACAACTGCATCTGCTCCCCCCCAAGATGCTTCTGCCAGAGGCAGCCAGCAGCAGCCCCTCCAGAGCCTGTTCTTGGGGAGGCTCCAGAGCCAGAGGGGGTCGGTGCCAGGGGGCAAAGCCTTGGCAAAAGCTCTTGGCTGGATGCTTTTTGTGCAAGTCCCCATCAAAAGGGGCAGAGACCTGGGGACGAGAATTGGGCTGCTAAAGAACTAAGTGAAAGGCCTCTGTGTGCTGGGCAAACAAAGGCTGTTGCCTCCTGCTCCTCTGCCTTCCCTGCTGCTTATCAGGTGTGGTTAAACCTCAAATATTTGCTCAAGACCTTGGCAAGTTCTTCAGCACCAAGGAGTGGCAACAGCTCTGCGAGCGGCAGCTCTGCTGGCACGCAGGCAATGATGCTCTGCTCCTCGCCAGGAACCAGCACCAGGGGTCACTGACTCTTGAGGTTGTCTCCTGTGGCTCCAGCAGCTGCTGTTGACAGCTCTCCTCCTGCTTTCACCAGACAAGAATGAGTCCCTCTCGAGGGCTCCGGGCACTGCCAGTCTGCTGCCAGCCCTCACATCAAGTGGGTGCTTGAAGAGAATTTAGACCTTAGGCCAAAGAGGGGGCTGGGGNGATGGGAGCATTTCCACAGGGCCAGCTGGTGTGAACTGGGTGAACCCCAGCAGCAGCATGGGCACAGGTGGCATGTCTGGAGCAGGAGGAGGTGGGTGAGGGAAGTTTGTGTGAAAAAGAAGAGTTAAAAGCAAAAAGCAAAGGAAAGCTGAAGTGAGGCTTTCCCCACTGAACTCAGGGCCAGGTCCTCAGATGCTCAGTCCCACACTGGAAGCCAGCTTGGCACAGCCACCAGCTGGGTACCTGCTGAGCTGCTCAGCACTGCAGTGGTGTCTGCAGGAGGGGCACTGAGCACCTCCAGACACCCTCTGAGCAGCCAAGAGCTGATCTCACCTTTTGCCACAGAGTTTTATCTGCAAGGCCACCCCCTCCCAGCCCAGTGGGAAGCAGGATGCCATCTGCTCCAGAATCACCCTGGCCGTGTTCACCCTGCTCTGGCCCCTGTGCCCCCTGGCTCTGCCTTAGCTGCTTCGTGCTGGGGCTCTGGGCTCTCCCCAGCTGCCTGCAGGACATGCAGCTTGTCCTCCTGCAACCCTGCTCCTGACACCTGAGGGCTCACAGG
This sequence comes from Semnornis frantzii, assembly GCA_013399775.1. Taxonomy (NCBI): domain Eukaryota; kingdom Metazoa; phylum Chordata; class Aves; order Piciformes; family Ramphastidae; genus Semnornis; species Semnornis frantzii. The sequence goes on from VWYK01104435.1 coordinate 51,420, forward strand.
GAAGGGGATTTTTTCCATGCCTTTAACATCCTCTCATTTGCCCTTCCTCTGGAAAGAGGCCTGGGGACAGGATTTTGAGGTTATTTCCGTGGCTAAGGAGGTAGAGGCCACAGAGGACACCTGAGTACATCCCGGGGCTGTCCTCACTGCCCCAGAGCAGCTGCAGCTGCCTGCAGGCTGCTGCCTGCCACTGTGCCCCCGTGCGGACTGAGCTCTGCAGCTCACACTGCAGGAGAGGCAGGGGCCAGTGCCTGGGGCAGGCAGCAGAGCCTTGGGCCAGGGGATGTCAGGGGAGTGTTGCCAAAGGGGTCGTGACCATCAGCCCCTCCCCAGGCGTGGGATCAGGGTTGGTGCATTCTGCTGATGCTGTGCCCAGCGTGTGCCAGGTGTGCTGCTGGAGGAGTGCAGAAGCCCTGCAAAAGGACTTTCCTTGGCCAGGTGATTGGGAACACTTCTGTGGGGTGGTTGTGCAGGGATCAGTACCTTAGCCCCAGGCTTTGGAAATCTGGCTCCAAATCCTTGTGCTTCCACAGGGCAAATATGACCCTGGGCAAGGCTCCGCTGCGAGGGTGAGCATGGTCCAGGCATCACATCCTGAGCTCAGTGCCTGGCCCTGCTCACTGACAGCAATAACTTGGGTTAGGCATCTGCTGAGTGCTGCAGGTCCCTTTGCTAGCGAGAAATGATTCCTCCAAAGCCAGGGAGCCAGGCCTCAGGCAGAGCCAAGGCTCTTCTCATTGCTCCCCTTGGCATCCTGCTGAGCCGGGCACAAGTGGGCAGACTGGGGCTGCCCAAGCACGGGAGCCAGGCAGAGAGCCTGGGCACAGCCTGTTCTCCTGCTGCTTGGAGTGAAGCTTGGATGCCAGGAGACAGCATCCCACACTGATCCCACTGGGGACAGTGTGGGGTGCCACCAGTGCCCATGCCCAGTCCTCCACAGGAGCACAGGACCTCATCCTGCTCACTGGGGCTGGGGTGTGGCCAACCTCTCCTCTCTGAACTGTCGCTCTGCCTCTTGCAGGTGGCTTTCAGTAGCTCTGATCTGCCTTTTGCCTCACCTATTGCCTCCGGATCTGCTTTCCTGGTGGCAGCAGCACTGCCCTGAGCAGCAGGCTGGGCCTCAGCCCTCGGCGGCTGGCACCGGAGCGGCTGGAAGGTTGGATCGATCTCTAGGATCAGCTGGTTGAGGCTCTCTATGGATATGTCTAAGGTAGGAGACACCAGGTGAGCCTCAGGATCCGTGCTGGTCTCCTCCTCCTCCTCCTTTGGCTGGCAGGGGTCTGTGGGTATCTCCAAAGAGGTGCCCTTTGATGCCAGCTGCTCCAGCGTGGGGTGGGCTGCGCACAGCCGGGCACCGGGGCACAGCTGCTTGCCGGTGGGCATCACGGAGGGCTTGTTGGCCCAGCTCTCCCTGGAGTAGTAGACACACTGGATGGGCAGTGTGGAGCAGCCTGGGTACCCTGCTGGGCGCAGGCTCTGGCTGCCCTCCTGGCAGGGCACACGCACGGTCTGGCCCACGCGCAGCACATGGTTCTGCAGCACCTGCGACATGGCCTGGGCACTGCGCTTGGCGGCCTGGAGTCCACAGCAGACCTTTTCCTCCTCCTCCTCCTCGCCGTCCTTCCTTCGCCGGGGACCTCGGAGCCCTCGCTCGCTGCAGCGTCTGAGGCAGCAGAGGAATCTGCGGAATGCAGAGCAGGAGGAGCGGTTACAGAGCCCGCGGCAGGAGCCGACTGCAGCCCAAAAGTCGATAAAGCTCCGGGATTGGGAGCGTGGGGCTGGAATTCAGCTCCTGAGAAAACAACAGCTCCTGGATTGCCTCTCTGAACCTTCTCCCAGCCTCGGCTCCCGGTGCCACAGTGCAGCCGGGCAAGGGCAGGGAGGGTTTAATGTGCAGCACCCCTGCCCTTGCCCCAGCGTTCTGCTTTGGCTGCTTAATGAAGCTACTCCTGGGTAAGGACAGCACCAAATCGCTGAGAGCTTCTGCATGGGACCCTTGGATGCCATCCCCAGAGATGACAGCAGACAGCGGTGCCACCTAGGGTGGGCTTGCAGTGGGAGATGGAGCAGATGCCAAGGGCCATGCCCTGTGGGTGCCCACTGAATGCCAGGGTTTGTTTTGCTGCTGCAGCTGAGCTGAGCCGAGCCCTGGAGCTGCTTTCTGTGACCTGGCTCAAGGAATCTGATTGCTGCTGGGTTTGGAATTCCCTCTGGTTTCACTTCAGATTAAAGGATTTTCAAATTTACCATCAAGCCCCCACCCCGGCCTGGGCAGAAGGCCCTCCCCTGGGGGACTGTCAGCCTAAGGAGGTCACAGGACACCCTTTGGAGGTGGAGAAGTCACCCAACTGCATCAGCAGGCAAGTGGGGGCCCCTCAGCTGCTCCTCTGTGGGATGGGAGCTGCTGTTCAGCAGCAGTCACTACACCAAAGACCCTGGAGGAACCTCCCACAGTTATCTCAGGACAACAAACCTGTCCCCTCCGTGCCCACCAGGGCAGCCAAACCCCAAAGCCAAGCAGATGCCCCCAGGCTGTGCTGGCTGCGTGGGAATCACAGAACAGATTTGGTTGGAAGAGACCTTCAAGGTGATCCAGTTCAACCTTCAGCCCAGTGTGTGCCCATCCTCTCCAGACAGCACTGGTGGGCACCAGTGGGCTCACTGACAACGAATCCCCAGCTCAGGGCTTCCTCCCCCATGCCCTGTGTGGACCTGGTGTGCCACATGCCAGCAGTGGGCTACCTTTGGTGCAGTATTTGTGCTTGCCTGCATCAGCCCTGGCTGAGTGCTTGCTTTGCTGCCCTGTCTCAGCCTGATTCACCCTGGAGTCACAGGCTGAGGGCAGAGCCACGTTGCCGTGGGGGAGCTGTGCCACCGCCGCCGTGGGCAGGGGCACTGAGCTGCCGACTACGTCACGTCTGGGCAGCTGTGACTCAGTGCCCTGCTGGGTGCTCAAGGCTGGCATGGAGGTGGCTTGAATGGGCCAGCTTTGCCCTCAGTGAATTATATAACCCTGAAGAAGCCTTGCTGGAGACACCCAAAATAGCTCAGCCTCACAGATTAGTGAAGCAGAAGCCAAACACCACTGCTGCCTGCTGCTGTGCCCAGTGTGTGCAGGTCCTGAATCACCAGGGAGAGCTCCCAGAAGGGCCAGGAGAGGTTTTCAAGGACTGCAGGAGTGAATAAATACTTCAAGCCTATTTAGCTTCCTCTCAGCCCAGCCCCCACTATGCCTCCTGAGCCTCTGAGAGGTTTTATTCGCAGGCCTGGCAGCTGCTCTGGCAGCAAGGACATGCCCTGCAGCAGGCCCTGTGCTGCAGGAAGGGGAGCAGCTCTGCGAGGGACCTGGTGCCCCTTGGGGTGCAAACTAGGCAGGGTCATGGCAGCTCTGAGTTATAACCAAGGGATTGATGCTATGGGAAAGATCTGCAGCCCCTCCAGGCATTCAGGACTGTGTCCTGTGTCCCAGCCCCTATGCCAGCAGCAGCTTATCCCTATAGAAGGCTGGAGCAGATCCCATACTGGGATCTGGAGCAGGGCACCTCCATGCCAGGCTGGCTGTCAAGGGGCACTTAGTAGTTGGAGAGATGTGGTGCTGAGGGCCGTGGTTTGGCAGCAGCCCTGGCAGAGTGAGGGAATGGTTGGACTGGATGAGCTGGAAAGGCTGTGCCAACCCAAACGATTGCATGGTTCTGTGAGAGCTGGACCTTAGGGTTGCTGCTGCCCAGGCTTGGGGGTAGGTGGGTGCAATGCAACAGGCAGCACGTGGTGGGGTCCCTCCTGTGACAGCCCAGGAGCTGCTCAGCCCCTGGTGCCCTCCCAGGCAGCTGTGCAGTGGCCAGCACCCACTCCTTGCTCTTCCTTGGCATTTCTGGACCTAAACCCTAAGGAGCAGAGGATGCAGGAGCAGGCTGGGACCCCAGGTCCCCTTTTCCACCAGCACAGCCATGCCCAGACTCTGCCTGCAGAGCTGAGGTCAGCTGGGCCATGGGTCAGAGGAGTCCCACTCGTGGGCTGCTGCCTCGGAGCACTGTGCCCTGAGGCCCTGAGCAGCACAGGGCTCGGAGGCGGCGCTGGTTAAATGTAAAGAGGGGAGGGAGTCATTCCAGGTCAGAAACACGAGCTGGATGGAGAGAGAATTGGATTCTCCCCTGGGGAGAGGAGCTGCCTGGCTCCACTCAGCATCCACAAGCCGAGGCTGGTTTCAATTTGGGTAGGTACAGGACTAACGTGCAGCCTGCATGCAGCAGGGCTGCAGGGGCTTCCAGGAGCATGCACGCAACAGCTTCCCTCCTCCTCGGTGCTCCCCCGGGGCTCTTGATCTCTCTCGTGCCTCCTGCTGCCAGAATCAGCCTCCAAAACTCATCTCTCCTCCCTCCCCTGCTCTGGGTTACAGGCAGAGCTTCCCCAGGCTCCTCACAGCTGCCAGCTCTCCTGCTCAGAGGAGCAGGGCTGGGTTCAAGGAGGTTAATCACAGCCTGGCTGCTGGCCACCGGCGTGGTGCAACCCTGAGAAAGGCAAACAATGCCCACAGACATCAGGACTCCCCAGAAGCAATCAGAAGGAGCAGTTCCCTCGTGCCCAGTGCCAGCAAAGGATGGGCAGTGCCCAGCTGTGCCCCTGCACAGGGGAAAGGAATCAGGATGGTGTGTGAGGACCACAGGTGCAGGCAGGGAGCTGCGTGGTACACCTGTGCTGTGCCACATCTGTGCTGTGCCACATCTGTGCTGTGCCACCAGGCGTGAGGCTGCCATTCCAGCAGCAGAGGCTCTGCAGAAGCCTGGCAGAGGTCACACAGACACTGCAGAGGCCTCGCAGGGCTTGGCTGAACTGGGGCTGGGAGGATTTGCTGGCTGGGCACAGTGGGGGAAGGAGCACTGCTGCGGGAGCCGAAATAAGGCCAGCAGGAGAAGAAATGGAACTGAGATGCCCCCAGATATCTCCAGGCTGGAAATGACAGAACCTCTGTTTCTGAGACAGGCTGGGGAGGAGAACTGCCCCTGGAATGAAGGGGCCCAGGCACAGACTCTGGATGCAGAGAGTCAAAGGCTGCTGGTGAGGCAGAGACCTGGCACAGCAAGGCAGGCGCTAACCCAAATCCTGCCCTGCACCTCACCCCCCCGACAGGGAAACACGACCCCCCC